>PVIC010014069.1:0-37113 GCA_004025085.1 Thryonomys swinderianus
ATTGTTGGTGGGCGTGTCTCCACGCCCAGCATTATATGTGGTCACCGGGGATCGAACTCAGGACCTTGCGCTTGCGAGGCAGGCGCCGGAACCACTGAGCTAACCCTCCGGCCCGGTTAATTTCTTGATAGTAGCCATTCTATGCAGAGTGAGAATACATCTCAGTGTTGGTTTAACTACATCTCTCGAACAACCAGTGATGTCAAACATTTTTCAAATATTTCTTTGCTCCCTTTTCCACTTGAAAAAATATCTGTATACTTCAAATGCCCATTTTTAAATTTAAGGGAGCTGATGTTTTTAAGTTCTTTATTATTCTAGATAGTAGTCTTTTGTTGGGGAACAGCTGGTAAAATATTTTCCCACACTGTAGGCTGTCTTTTTGCTCTGTTGGTGGTTTCTCTTGTGCTGAAGCTTTATAATAAGATGAGATCCCAGTTGTTGACTCTTTCTGCTAGATCCCATGCTCCTGAGGTTTTGTTCATAAAGTCTTTCCCTATACCAATGTCTCCAAGAGTTCTACCTAAAGTATTGCCAGCAGGTTTAGTGTTTCTGTTTTAATATTTAGGTCTCTAATCTAGTTCAGTTTTAGTTTAGTACACGGTGAAAGATGTCGTTCTAGTTTTAATGTATGGCAGGTTGAAACCCAGTTTTTCCAACAATGTTTGTTTCCTCCATTGAGTGTTTGGCTTTGTCTAAAATGAGGTTAGTTAGTATATCTGGAGTAGTTTCTGCATCTTTTAGTTTGTTCCATTGATCCTCAGATGCTTCTTTGCTGGTACCATGCTGTTTTTAACACAGCAGCCTTGGCCTTTTAGTATAGTTTCAAGCTGGTGATTGTAATACCCCTGCCATGTCTTTGTTGCCTAGAATTTTATTTATTTATTTATTTATTTATTTATTTATTTATTTATTTATTTACTATTCTAGGTCTCTTCTGATCCCAGATGAATTTTTGGACTATTTTCTCTATCTCTATGAAATATGCTGTTGAAATTTCAAACAGAATTGCATTTAATTTATATAGTTTTGGCAGTATAGCCATTTTGATATTTCTTCCCATACTGGAACAAGGGATGTCTTTTCATTTTCTGATATCTCTTTGATCTCTATTTCCAGAGTGTGCTATAATTTTCAGGGAAGAGGCCTCTCACCTCCTTTGCTAGACTGATTCCTAGATATTTTATTTCTGGGAATACTATTGTGAAAGGAACTGCTTTGGGGGGGGCATGTGGGACAAAACTGCACTAACATCTGTGCAAGGCCTAGGCCCTGACATCTTGTGGGACCATCATGTGAGGTGAAGCCCCAGAGACTCCATATAGGTGTCTACACACACTAGGTGTGTTGATTACAGTGGGACTTAGGCAGAGGCCTTTGGTGCATGACTCTGCCCAAACCTCTGCATGGTCCTTGGGCCCTGATGTCTTATAGTACCACTGTATGAGGTGGAGCCCCAGAGAGTCCATCTAGAAGTCTGCATACACTGAATAAGGGCAGTGGCTAGGCTGAGACTTAGTCAGAGGCCTAAGGACCAATTATATGAGGAGGATGACCCAGGAAGTAATCATTCTCAAGAGTTCTAAAAATTAGCAAGAAAGTTACTTTCAATAAGAAATTTAGACACATCATCCTCAGAATTAAACCAAAAATCATCAACAACAACAGCAAAATAAAAATGAGAAAACACAAATTAGACCCAAACCTAGAATTCCAGATCTCCAATGATAAAGTTAGGGATCAATTAGGTGGCCCAACCTAAAACATAGACACCTGGATTCCCTGAACTGTCAACAAAAGAGCACTTGAAAAAAAATGAAATCAGAAATAATTTCGCAGATAACAACAGAGATGATGATCATGATGAAAGACACAGATTAAAAAAAATAGAGGACCTCAAGAACATGATGAAATCCAAGCATAGAAAACAAATGAAATCTAATAGAAAGATTCAAATGGAAATTAAAGAGATTAAGAACTGCACTGAAAACTTACATAGTAGAACTAGTAAATCTGAAGACAGAATTTAAGACATAGAAGATAAGATTCCAATTAGTGGCCAGGGAAGGAAAGATTTCTTAAAAATAGTGAGGGAGGGGCTGGAGAGTTAGCTCAGTGGTACCAGGGCCTGCCTCACAAGTGCAAGGTCCTGAGTTCGATCCTCGGTAACCACATACAATGCTGGGTGTGGAGACTCATGCCCACCAGCAATCAATACCACATACCACATACCACAGTGCCGGGTGTGGTGGCTCACGCCTGTAATCCCAGCACTCGGGAGGCAGAGACAGGAGGATTGCTGAGTTCGAGGCTTGCCTGGGCTACATAGTGAGCTCAGAGCCAGCCTGAACTACGAAGCAAGACCCTGGCTCAAAAAAAAAAAAAATAGTAAGGGATCATGAGAAATCAATCTAGTGGAGCTAGATGATACAAAGAATGACATAAGAAGACTGATAAAAGTCAACAAAGAAATAAGAGATAATGAAAATGATATAAAAATGTCTATACATATAAGACATAAAACTTTTGAAGCAAGAGAGAATAATTTGACATACCAATAAGTGAGGCATACAGGGCTCCAACTAACCATGATTTTAAAAAAAAATCCACACCGAGGCATATTATAGCCAAAATATCAGAATCCCAACAGAAGAGCAAAATATTGAAAACAATTAGAGAAAAGAAACAAATCACATACAAAGGAAAGCCCATCAGAGTTACAGCAGACATTTTACATAAACCCTGAAGTCAAAGAGATCCTGCAGCAAAGTATTCAAGCCCTAAAAGAAAAAATCTCCAACTTAGATTGATGTATCCTATAAAAACTATCTTTCAGAATTGATGGATAAATATGATACTTCCATGACAAAGAACACCTGAGAAACTTGATGTATACCAAACCTATGCTGTTGAAAATTCTAGCCAATATTCTAGAAAAAGACAGTGAGACTCAGAACTCCATGAGGCCTAACAGAATGAAGCCATTAAGCAAAACAAGACATTAAGTGGCACAGGGTGGGGGATAATAATAAAAGAGTCTACTACAGGAAAATATCATGACACATATAAATCAACACACATCAGTTATAACCATCAATGTTAATGGCCCAAATTCACCAATTAAAAGAAATAGACTGACAGAATGGATTAAGAAGATCCAACAATATGCTGTATTTGAAACACATTTATATCAAAAAGAAATCCATAGACTGAAAGTTAAAGAATGGAAAATAATTCTTCATGTGATAAGAAACCACAAAAAAGTAGGAGTGACTATCTTATTTACAGAAGTAGATTTTTAACCAGAACTTATTAACTGAGACAACAAAGGTCACCACAGGAAGGAATAATCTAAGAGGAAGAGATGAAGATCATAAATATATATGTGTACCCAACTGTATAAAACAAATATTAATGAACATGAAAAGCCAAATAAGCACTAATAACAGTAGTAGTGGTAGGCCTCAACACTACACTGTCACACATACACAGATCAACTAGAAAAAAATCACCAATGAAATACTAGAACTGAACCAAACTTTTAAATAAATGGATTTCATAGCTGTCCAGAGTACTCCATACCACAAGATCAGAATACAAATTCTCAGCTACATATGTGTCATTCTCCAAAATAGACTGTGTTAGTTCATGGGACATGTTTAAGCAAATGCAAAGCACTTGAAGTTATCTCCTATATACTGTCAGGCCACAGTGCCTTGAAATTGGAGATCAATAGCAAAAGAAATTCCAAGAACTTCATAAACACATGGAAATTGAGTAACACTCTCCTGAATATGACTGGGTCATAGAAGAAATTAGACAGTTCCTACAGTTACATGATAATACCAGTTCTACATACAGGAATATATGGGATGCAAGGAAAGCAGTGCTATGAATAAAATTCATACCAGTAAATGCCCATACTAGGAAAACAGAGTGAGCTCAAATAAACAACCTGACGCTGAATCTCAAGCTCTTAGAAAAGGAGAGCAAGGCAAACCCGGGGCTCATACAAGGGAGGAAATTATCAGAATCAGAACACAAATTAATGCAGTGGAGACTAAGAAAATGATACAAAAAAATCAATGAATCGAAGCATTGGTTCTTTGAAAGAATAAACAAAATTAACAAATCCTTAGCCAACCTTATCAACAAAGGAAGGAAAAGGCCCAAATCCATTCAGTTAGGAATGAAAAGGGTGAAACCACAACAGATCCAGCAGAACGCCAGACGATAGTCAATGCCTACTTCGAAAATCTGTACTCAAGCAAAATGGAAAACAGAAGAAATGGACAGATTCCTAGACACATACAAACTTCCAAAGTTGAATTAAGAAGATATAAAAATTCTAAAAAATCCCAATATCAATGCATGAAATTGAAAATGTAATTAAAAACCCATCAGTGGGGCTGGGAATTTAGCTCAATGGTTCCGGGATCTGCCTTGCAAATGCAAGGACCTGAGTTCGATCCCCAGTAACCACATACCACAATACCAGGTGTGGAGGCTTATGCCTGTAATTCCCAGAAACCACGTATAATGCTGGGTGTGGAGACTCACGCCCACCAGCAATCAGCACCACATAATACAAATGCTGGGCTTGGTGGCTCAAGCCTATAATTCCAGCACTTGGGAGGCAGAGACAGGAGGATTGCTGAGTTCGAGGCTTGCCTGGGCTACATAGTGAGCTCAGGGCCAGCCTGAACTACAAAGCGAGACCCTGTCTCAAAAAAAAAAAAAACACCTAATATCTATTCATGATTAAAACCCTCCAGAAAATTGGAATAGACAGTCTTTATCTCAACCTGATAAAAGCTATCTCTGGAAAACGTAAGTCAGCATCATTCTATATATTCAAAAACTGAAACTTTCCATGTTAAGGTTAGGAACAAGATAAGGATGTCTGCTATCACCACTCCTGCTCATTCTGGAAACATTAGCCATAGCAATTAGACAAGAGTAAGAAACTAAAAGAATAAAGATAAGAAAGGAAGATGTTAACCAGATGACATAGTACTCTATATAGAAGATCCCAAAAACGCAGCCAAAAGACTGCTTGACTTAATTGCCAGGTTCATACAGTAGTTGGGTACAAGGTCAACACCCCAAAATCAATAGCTTTCCTGTAAACATGTATTTTATTATAATAAATTTTTATATTCAAACATTCAAAATGTAGATTTTACAATCTCAGCTTGTATATTCAAATCTTTTTCCCTCTCAACGCTGGCAGAAATTCACAAGTAGATCACTGACTCTAGTCCAGCACCACAGGATTATTGGTGCTTTCTTACCTTTCCATGCTTTTCTCTGACTGAAAAAACTGATTCCAGGGGGCTGGAGATTTAGCTCAGTGGTTCCGGCACGTGCCTTGCAAGCGCAAGGTCCTGAGTTCGATCCCCAGTAACCATATACAATGCTGGATGTCGTGACTCACACCCACCAGCCATCAATACCACATACCACAGTGCCGGGCGTGGTGGCTCACACCTGTAATCCCAGCACTTGGGAGGCAGAGACAGGAGGATTGCTGAGTTCAAGGCTTGCCTGGGCTACATAGTGAGCTCAGGGCCAGCCTGAACTACAAAGCAAGACCCTGTCTCAAAAAAAAAAAAAAAAAAAACTGATTCCAGTTACTTAAAATTTACTGGCTTTGTTCAATTTTTGTGTATATATATAATTTCAGTATTGCTAACCCATGTGCCTTTGAGAAATAAATTTATCAACTAGGTATAGTGCTTGTGTACAATTCTTTATAATTCTATCCTTAGCATCAGCTCAGATACCATTTTCAAAAGCACCTTAGGTCAGTCCCTCTTAATTTCATTCTGTTTGACTAAGTTATTCTACACTTGACAATATGTTTAGATTGAATTGTCTGTCTGCATTTCACCTTAGATCTCTTAACTTCCTGGTTAAAATTAGCACACAGTGAGGTATCACTTATAGGGTATGGTTCTATGAGTTCTGAAAAATACATTCTCATATTGCTCCCAGGAAAGTTGATATGTGTGGCCTGTGTAAACAGCCTTTCCCTACTTCTAAAGAATGGCTGATTTGTTTTCCATCCCTGTAGTTTCATAGGTAATTTAATTTTTTTACATTATTTTAAAACTCAAGTAGCTTCTTGTCTTAGTTACTTTTCTCCCCTCACTGAGACAAAATGTGTGACATCCAAATTTAAAAGAGGAAAGGTTTATTTAGCTCACAGTTTGTAGAGGTTTCAGTCCATAAGCAGCTCGTTCCGAGGAAGGGTGGCACATAACAAAGGGGAAATAGTTCTTGGTGGCTGACAGGAGGTAGCAAAAGAATGGGAATGGGAAAAAATGAGAATTAAGTTGTGTCATGTATTGGTACAAGTTCTCAATGTCAACTGTGATCATGATGTGCTTATAAAATATACTAATAAAATCAAATTTTAAAAAAGGAAGTATCTTCCTACCTCTTTTGTCATATCCAGATGACTTAGGCCAGGTAGCACTCACACACTTAATCTTAGTGTCCTTGAGCCTAACATTGCATCATGAGTCAATTCTGGACTCATGCACTCTAGATCCAGCCACCTCTGAAAATGGCTCACCTATGACTACATGAGGTTTGGGGGGACATCTAGACACAAGCCATGGCACTCCTTTGTTATGTGGACTTAGATATATCACAGTCCAAGTCCTCTCAGTATGGAATGTGTGGGCTGTGGAGTCATAATTCATGGGCACACACCATCCCTAATACTTACAAATACAGAGCTATCATCAAGTAACTTAGCATTCCTTTGCTTCAGTTTCCTTTTTTCCTCCTAAAATGAAAATAATAATATAAAAATACCAACTTCTTGAGACTGCTGTGAAGGAAAAGTGAGCTGATATATGTAACATTCTTAGAACAGAGCCTAGAATCAGCAAGTAGTCCAAAAATACTGGTTGCTATCATTATCATTCTATCACCAACCTATAAATAAGTGCACTTGTTTAAAATAAACAAAATTTCTCTTCATTAAATATTTAATGTCCTAAAGTATTAGTAGAATATCTAGGAGTTGCAGAATGGAAATTTATAATTCCTGAGTTGTGGTATGACCTAGTCTGCCTTGTCTTCAGTTGCTTATTTGGCATGACCTTTCCCTCTAATGATCACTTTTAGTAGGTAAAGTAACATCCTCTGTCTATGGACATGATGCACACTGCCCAAAAGAGAGGCCTTCTGAGTCATTATTGTCCCTGAGATGGTGACATTTTCACAGTGGCAGCTGGTCCAGACTACAGGTACAGGCAGAGACCTTGGAGCTAAAGGAAACTGCTAAATAGCCCTCCTGAGAATGGGGGCCTGTGACCTTCCCCTTGTTAATGACTCTGATCGATGGAGCAAACCATCTACTGCAGGCAGAGGATGCTTTGTACCCTAGTCACTGTGACATAACGTTGAAATGAATGCTCAATTCAGAGGAAAGGCCACATGTAACAAAAGCAACTCTAAGCACAGAGGCTAAGGGCATGTGGCCTTCATATTGACACCCTGTGGGGAAAGGGAGGCCTAGGCCTTCAGCCAGACTTGGTGTCCTTCTTACCACATATGTGTAACACAGGGCAGGTGGGAGCCGTCTACACTCAGAAGTGTCGTGGATATAATAGGATGGCTTTATATTAAGCAAGCAGGCACTTTTTTATTACATTGAAACTCTTGCTCCAAGCTGTGGATAAGAGAAATCCTCTAATCTCACTGAGTTTTAATCCTGGATTAAGGCAGATCTGCTAATAAAACACTAGTAAATTCAAGAATAGTTTGCAATTATCTTCAACTTCTATTACTTAACATTATATGGTTTAAAATATATACACAGATGAAGCAGAATATATTTTAAATTCCCTCCATCCTTAAAGAAAGAGTTCAGGAGCATTAAGAGTTTCAACAACAAAGCAACAGCTTGAAGACTCAAAGAAGAGATGAAAAGGAAATAGACTCTATAAGGATAGTATTTTCAATACTTTGTTTAAAGAAGCAAATTCAAATTAGAAAGATGAACCTCATACAGTGGGTGGAGAAAGTTGAGTTTGTTGAGATGTAATATACATCAGGGTCAGTAGAGGTATGCTGCCCCTGACCCACTCTTCCACTTATAGGTTAGCCACATTATCTTTGCAGACAAGTATCTCCTGGGCAAGGCAGGAAGAATTAGCTATCCTCACAAATGGGCTCTGCTCATGTCTCTCAGTCAAAAAGAGCTGCACAGACCTAGTGAATCTGAAAATCAGGAGGGGACAGTTATGATCAGCATGCTGAGTGTTATTCTTTCAGTAGTCTGCTGCTCCAAGAAATGCCTCAAAATGCCTCAAAAGGCTACCTCTTTTCTCATTCTGGAAGCTGGGGCACAAGGTAGCCCCTCTTCTCTTGTTCCCTGGAATGGCATTTTGGTAGCACTCTTGTGTGCACATTCATAACTCTTTGAATATACTTTCTGGGCAAACTTGCCCATATGCACTTCTATTTGCTTTAGACTTAATTGTGTCCACCTTCCTCAGCCAGAAGCATTGTCTGAACTGGGGATTGGTGGAAGAAGTAAGGAAGATGCTATTTGAGCTATTCACATACAAGACTCAGCTTATAGATATTCTGTTTGTTAGCACAGAGTTAGCACATACAACTTGGGGTTGGAGGGGCTCACATCATGTCACAACCTGAATTTATGGATCCTAAAAACTTGTGAGATATAATAACTCTGGTCTGTGTTTGCACCAGCTGACAACCTGCAGGGAAGAAGAATCAACTGTTCCTTTTCTCTAGGGAATGTTCTTGCACTGTGCCCTGCCAATCACACCACTCTCTGGTTACCACTTATCACGAGTCTGAATGTCAGCGTCACCAGTTGCTTCTCTTGTACTGTTCACTATCTAGAAAGAAGAAAGTTACTATTTCCTGTTCCCGTGCTTAACACAGGGGGTAAACCATCTAAAGGTTGTGTTTCTAATCAGCATACTTTACTCATTTATGGTACTTGCCTGGCCCCTATTTTTTTCCCCATCCTATACAGCTAGCCATGTATAGTACCAGCTCCCTGAGCTGTTTGTAGTTAGCAGTACCATTGCAGTATATACCATGATGGCATATATTTCTCTAACCCAAATACTGAGTTTCAGTTAAGAAGCCATCACTTGCCTCTATCTCTTCGTTAATATCTGCAGCTCTACTGGTTGACTCTTTTCAGAGCCATCTTACAAGAGATAAAATGTACAAATCACTACTTGAGGGTTGCCATGCTGTAGACTGTTGATATGATGGTATTGACATGTATGTTGTCTCACTTCTGGGAGCAAGCACTAGCCTCCACCTTCCTTTCCTGTCACAGAACTGATACCTCAGATTCTATTAGATGCTGCAAAACTATGGCGATAACAGCTTAGCCAAATCATAAAGTCAAGTTCATAAATCTCTTTGATATATTTTTTTAGGATCATTTCCTAAAATTTAGATATTTCTCTAGGAGGCTGAGGACACTCTGAAATTGCATGTGACACTTCATGTGAATAAAGGTATTATTTTTGTTGTTATTCAGGAGACACTTAGTAACTTTAATTAGATTCTTAAAATAGATGATGTTCCCAAAACATTAATGATTATTAGTGTATTCTATTTTCACTCCAACTTTTCCAAAAAATAAAGTTATTTACATATGTTTTGACCTAAATTTTATAATAAATTGAGACCAATGTTAATAGGAATGCTGAGTCAACTAATATGATTGGTTATGAATAAAATCCTTTTCTTGTGATTTTATCTTATATCTCTTTGAACCATTCATTATTCTGTTGCACCGAGGCTATTGACCCCAGCAAGATTTTTAAAGAGGAATGACTTTGGGAAGAGCTTATATCCCTCAGATGTATTGAAGAAGGGAGAACTAGTTTAAGTTTGTTTTTCGGAAGGAAAATTAGGAAATTGTATATAAGCGCAGGTGTGGGTTTGTTTAGGTGTGTTTGTTAAAATGGTAAATCAGTGTGTGATTATTTGTGAAAAATGTGTATGTATGGAGTTGAAAATAAGAGGAAGTGTGTATAATATGCTCATATCTATATGTATATGAAAGCTGCATTATGCTTTTGTGTTAAAACTTGAGTGCATACAGGTATACTGTGATGATTACATTTAATGCATAATTACATTAAATGAAAAAGACTTTCTAAACAGAACCTTAAAATTTTTCTACAAATAATCGCTATCTGCTAAGTAAATAAAATCTTCTTTTCCTGAAAAGAACAAAACTCAAACTAAATTGAGTGCAAAGGGAATATATCAACTAATTTAAAAACAAATTATGGAGCTAAGTTGGATCCAGGGTTTCTTGATTTTGCTCCGCTTTTTACTTGAGATCTCATCTCTCCCATGTGCCAACTTTAACCTCGGGAGCTCTTTGCCTTTACGTGGTCAATTGTATAACTTTCCACCCGCCCTGCTCTAGTTCAGGATAAAACAGCTCTTTCTTCCAGATCCTGCAAATGTGTCGTATTGATTAGATGAGTTAAGGTCAGTTGCCTCTCCCTGAACCAATCAAGGCAGCTGAGGGAACTGACTCATTTGCTTAGTGTGAAATATAGAGGTGGGTCCAAATCATATCACCAGCTGAGGGGAGAGGGATCCCCGAATAAATATCAAGGGTAACCAGTGTTGTCAGAAGCAAGTAGAATGAGTAAGCCCAGCAGATGCAAACCTCAGACGTCTGAATGTCTAGACCAGAGAGGATTATAGCTTAGGGTAGGGCTGTGGGTAGAGGAGGCGTTAGGTACTCTTTTTATTGAACTGGATATCTAGGCTAATGGTTGAAAGCACAAATACTTTGCTTTGAAGTATCAGGCTGTTTTTGAGAGATTGACTGAGATGAAAATTCAGTGTTTAATAAATGTAGTTCATTGGAAGAAAAAGCAAAGTCAGGGTTCCATGGGCAGTGTTTACAAGAATTTGAACTTTTGTGCAGATTATTAAATTTAGAGAGTTACTGACATTTTGTGATAGATGAGAATTCATAGAAGGAACAATAGTAGTTCCTCCTCTTCCCCACAGGACTTGCTGCTTGGCACACTACAGCCTTATTCCTGAGTCCCCTCCTGGCTGTTTCCTTTGGCCTGGAGTCATGAAGATAGCCTGAGTGGAAGACAGACTGGGTGGGCTTCAGGGGACGTGTGTGGTTAGCATTTTATTTCTGGCCCAACTGACCATAAATAGATTTTTACATGTCCACACAATGTGTTTCAATAGCTCACACATACCTACAAGTGGATTTGCACGTGCCTGCGCATGTCCGCATACACATGCACTCACACACACCTCAAAAACCAATTTCCCCCCAGAGCATCAAGAAAGTTCCCCTTTCCACTTAAATGCTTTTCCAAATAGTCTTATTTTATTTTATTTTTTTATTTATTTCTCTGCCATATCCTTTTCAATCTGGAAAGTGACTTGGCCTCTTTTCCCCCATCTATTTTCTGCCTTCCTGCTATTCAGTTTAGGCATGAAACACAGAACTAGATTGAAAGCATTCAATGGCTATTCAATCGGAGAAGAAAAGAGCCCCTTGGAGCTTTATTAGATATGAAGATCCACAATAAAAATCAATTTCTGCCTCTTTATGCAGTTTAAATGACAAAGCACCCACCCATTCTGCAGCCATTGTGCTGGGGAAATGTAATTCAGTCCCTGAGCTGGGCCCAGAGCACTGCGGACTCCCTGACCTGCACTGACAGATTCCAATATGATACAGACCTTCGGAGATAATGACAGCCACTTCATCTCACTGCAAGAAAAAAGTTATCTGATATCTTTGAGGGTTAAAAGGCTATGTGGGCAGCATTTTCAATAACCCACTAAATCAGCATCTTAAAAATACCTAAGCTTTGTTCCTTAAAAAATTTTTGCCCCTTACTCCTAACTTCATTTCTGAGCCCCAGCTGACAGTGTCACAAGTGTCTTCCGCCAAACCTACTGAGTCTTCTTTGGCCCAGAAGGGAGCCCTCCTAGATAATTAGTCCAAAGGGAAACAAGGTGGGAGCAGAGCAATGACTTTCTCTAAGGAATATGGATCTTCTGGGCTCCAGGTCACCACAAAATAAATGGGACGAAATCAGAGGGAGAAAAAACACCCTAAAATGGTCCTAAACCTGTTGAAAATGTTACTATAAAAAGTTTTCTTTGATAGAAATGGATACACAGTCCCTTTAATAGAAAGAAGCATGTACTTGAAGAAAGTTTGTGATGACTTGTTGCCGAGGAAACCACTAGAAACATCATGACTAGTCATTAATTTGTGTGGATTGCAACACTCCTGATAGAGGGGAGAAAGTTAAGAAGAGATTGTGTATTTTTTATTTTCATTTGAAATGTTTAACATGCATGTGTTATACCTTTTCTCTCATTGCTGAGATGAAATATTAGACTCCCAGAGTTAAGGGGGGAAGGATTTATTTGGCTACAGTTTGTAGAGGTTTCAATACATAATCTGCTGCCTCCAAGACAGGGTGGCAGAGTGGCAACAATTCATGGTGGCAGAAGACAGCAAAAGCAACAAGGGAACTTAACAGTCTTTCTGCTCCTTTTAGCTCATCCAGACCACTGGGATTAGGGCTGTGCCAAACCAATCATTCACATGTAGTGCTTTAGTAGTCACATTCCATTGATCCTAGCATCACACACTATGGACCCAATCATCAAAAAAAAAAAAAGTCCCACCATCTGGATGAGGCTTTGGGAGGATGTTTAAACACAAACCACAACAGTGTGATAGAACCTATAACCATAGTCCTAATGGTTCATGCTCTGAGACCTACAGTGGGACACATATGTGAACTTCATTCTGTCACAAAGACCAGGGAGGCAGGAAGGAAGCAAGAAGCTGAAAAGTAAACGATATCAGTGTCTGAATCCTTAGGAGTGTCATGGGGCTGGGTCTGAGAGGCTCCTGAAACTGAAATGAGGAATTTAACCCATGCTTTGTAGAGTCAGTTTGCAACCTTTGTGACGCTATTAACATTAGTAAGGGACATGGGAAGGGTTTATTAGGCAGAGATTCAGGAAACACTCAGGAGTGAAGTGTGAGCTCTCAGAGAAATGAGACACATTATTTTCTAGGGCAAGGAATATTATACTTCTCTTGAATGGGCAGAAGGCCTAGGAAAATGTATCTGATCCCCAGAAAGATACCAGCCCATTCTGTGGATTTGGGTAGGTTTTTGTGTGGGGTTTTCAAAAATGAGTAAAGTATTCTTTGGGTTCTTTCTACCTCCTCCTTTATCTTAGAATCAGGTTCTTACTCTTTATTTGCTTTATGAAGCCAGTTTAGTATTTCTGAGGAATTTTGGGTAGGATGGTTTGGTGAGGAAGGAGCCTAAATTTTACCAAAGGAATGCTGATATGGCTTGCCTTGGGTAATGCTGGCAGTCATAACTTTTTATTTTATTTTATTTTTATTTTTTTGAGGCAGTGTCTCATTTTGTAATTCAGGCTGGCCCTGAGCTCACTATGTAGCCTAGGCAAGTCTCGAATTCAGCAATCCTCCTGCCTCTGCCTCCCGAGTGCTGGGATTATAGGCATGAGCCACCACACCCAGCTAGTCACAACTTTTTAAAAGTAATCTTGAAATGCCGGGCGTGGTGGCTCACGCCTGTAATCCCAGCACTCGGGAGGCAGAGACAGGAGGATTGCTGAGTTCACGGAGGTTTGCCTGGGCTCCATAGTGAGCTCAGGGCCAGCCTGAACTACAAAGCGAGACCCTGTCTCAAAAAGAAAAAAGAAAAAAAAACATTTAAAAGTAATCTTGAAAGTTGCAGTCTTCTTAAAAGTATGATTCTTAGTTATGATTTCCTGGTGTCTTTTCTACGTATCTTTTATTTCTTCTATGTTATCTTAGAAAGGTTTCAAAATGAAGGGGCTATGTAGTGATTAAATGAGGATGGTAGAAAGATTTCTAGCTGTACATGAAGAGGAGTACAGTGTGTTACAAGTGAAAGGTCATGGTCTAGAAATAACAGTAGAAATTTGAATGAGTTGAAACAAGGACACATGCCAGTAGAGAGTAGTAGAAATTGGGATTTAGATTTGAAGAGCCTTTGTGCAACTTAGGGAAGCTCTGACAGTGCCTGAGACATAATTCTCTAGTCAATGAAATAGAAAGTCTCTACTAAGTGACTCTTGTGGTCCGAGGAGGTTCCCAAAACAGATGCAGAGAACCTAGACTCACCCTACTTGTATAATACGTTATAGATTTTGCTGATACCTGTCAAGAAAGGGAACTTCAGAATGTGTCTGTAAGAGGCCTAGAGATCTATTAAGCCAAAATTTTAAACTATGCACACAATGAAATAGAATGTTAGCCACCAAGAAAGAAAGAAGTCTGCCTTGTGATCTGAAGCTGGGTATTTTTATGAGGTCCTGGGGGTGTTTTCAAGATGTATGATCTAAAAAAAGAGATGAGTATAATATATTTATAATAATATAAATCCAAGATTTATGTTCCTATTGTCTGTCAAGCTACTCAGTATATTAGAAGGTAAACCACACACGTTTGAAGTTGGCACAAGCTCCCCACTATAGTCCTGTGCCCTAGAAGATGGATGTCCATGCCAGGAACCACAGTTCAGAGAGCAGAAGGAATTATCTATTCACAGGTGAAAAGGGATAATTGAGGGGGAAAGGGAATTGGTCAGGGTATGATTTTTTGTTGTTGTGGTTACCAGAGATCAAACTCGGGATCATGAGCTTTTGAGGCAGGAGCGGCACCACTGAGTTAAATCCCTGGCTCCAGTTTGTGGTACCTTGAGAGAAGAGGGGAAAAAACAAATTAAAACTAGGCTTGAGTAACTTTTGATTTGAAAGCTGCAGCTTTTTCTAAAAGCACAATTTTGAAATTTTTATTTTCTTTGTATTCTTTTTTTTACTTGAATTTTTTAAATTGAATTCTTCATTTTTTATTTTTTATACACATCATGATCACATTCAACCTGAGGATTAGTACCAGTATATGACACAAATTAATTCTCATTTTTACTCATTTTCCCTAACCACCCCTATATATATATGCTTTCTTTCTTTTTTTAACATCATATTTTTTTCTTTCCCCTCATTACCCCTACGCCTTTCCCTTTGAGTATTTTCTATCTTACATTATGTATCATACATTCTAGAACTCATTTACATCTTCAATTTCTCATACCAGAGAAAAGATATGGTATTTACACATCTGTGACTTATTTCACTTAAGAGCATGTCCTCAAGGTACATTTATTTGAGTATAAATGACTCAAACTTATCATCCTTTATGGCAGAGCAATACTCCATTTTATATTTAGAAAAAGCACATCTTCTTTATCCACTCTCCAGTTGATGGGTATTGTATCTAAGATTTAGCAAACACAAACTGAGCTGCTATGAATATGGGTGCACATAGGTCACTGTGATATGCATCTTTTAGTTCTTTCATATACCTACCTAGCAGGGAAACAGCAGGGACAAATGGGATCTCTAATTGTATTTTTTTTTTTGAGGAATCTCCTCAGTGATTGCACCAGTCTATATTCCCACCAATAGTGGAGAAGTGTTCTTTCCTCCCTGCAATCTCTCCAGCATTTGTTGCTGGTTAACTTCACTATAGCAGCTATTCCTTGTGGAGTGAGATGAAAATCTCAGTGTTGTTTTCATCCACATCTGTTGAATGACCAGTAATGTTGAGCATTTCTTCATATGGCTTTTGGCTGCTTTTATTTCTTCCTCAGTCCTTTTCATTGCTCTATGATTTGGTTCCAAAATATACAGTTATTTGTTACATAGAGAGTATCTTTCTTTCTGTCTTTTTTTAAATTGAATTCTTTATTGGTACATTTTATATATAGCTCACAATCACACTCAATATTGGGGAATTTATACCAGTATATGACATAAGTGCAGGAATGAGCATACAGCCTCTTGCAGGTGAGGCTGGAACTCTGCCACTCAGCCGTAGCCTCTGCCCTCAGTTTTTTGTTTGTTTGGTTGGTTGGTTGGTTGTTTGAGACAGGGTCTCACTTTGTAGTTCAGGCTGGCTCTGAGCTCTCTGTGTAGCCCAGGCAAGCCTCCAACTCAGCAATCTTCCTGCTTCAGCCTCCCAAGTGCTGGGACTACAGGTGTGAGCTACCACCCTCTGCACTGTGATATGTGGTACTTATTGCTGGTGGGTGAGAGTCACCATGCCTAGTATTATTGTATTCGGTTACTGGGGATTGAACCAGGGGCTTTGCCTGGCAGGCACAGAACCACTGAGCTAAATCTCCGGCCCTCAACCCTCAGTTTTAAATGTTAAAAAATCCTTCTCCACTGTTGGTGGGAATGTAGACTGGTGCAACCACTGTGGAGATCAGTGTGGAGATGCTTCAACAAACTAGGATTAGAAGTCCCATTTGACCATACTATTCTCCTGCTAGGTATATATGCGAAAGAATTAAAAAGATTCATAGCACAGTGACATCTGTGTGTTCATGTTCATAGCAGCTAAACCTTGGAAATGATCCAAATGCCCATCAACTGGAGAGTGGATAAAGAAGATGTGGGGTTTTTTTCTATATAAAATGGAGTATTACTCTGCCATAGAGAATGATAAGTTTGAGTCCATTTGTACTCAAATGGACGTACCTTGAGGACATGCTCATAAGTGAAATAGGTCATAAATGGATAAATACCATATTTTTTCTGTAGTATGAGAAACTGAAGATTGTAAATGAGTTCTAGAGTGTATAATAATATTGTGAAATAGAAAATTTTCAAAGGGAAATGATGGGTAGGGGTAAGTAATAAAAGGAAAGAAAAACTGTGATAGTATAAAAATAAGGGAAACAAAGCTTATGGATAAAGGGGTCGGGGTGGTAGCATAGGTAGGGGAATGGAAAAAATGAGAATTAAGTCATATCACATACTGGTAAAAATTCTCAATGTTGAATGTGATCATGATGTGTATATTAAATGTACCAATAAAGATTTTAAAGAAATGTTTTGCCACCAACTGTCTTAATAATTTTTTTAATGAAGTAAAAGCTTATATTTAGTTCTAGACATGGGAAAACATAACATAGTTGCTCAGACTTGTCTTGATAAGTTAAGTCTTATCACTGTGCTGACTGCGTGCCCAGCTGTGGTTGTTCACAGCAACCCATCTACATAAACATTAAAGGGAATCACCTTGATAATTTTTTTATTTTCTGTATGTCACATTGAAAAATGGTTGAGAGAAATTGCTAACATTAATTTTTAAAATATATTTTATGGAATTCAAGGTATATAAATATAATTATTTCAATTTGTAGTCACTATTAAAATTATTAATGAAATAATTTACATTATTTTTTAAAATTTAGTCTTGAAAATCCAGGGTATTTTGCAGCTTAGATCAGACAACTACACTTTAAGTATCCATAGTGACATCTCGCTTGTGGCTACCAAACTGGATAGCACCAAGGGTTTAATGCTCTACATTGGAGAGAATTTTGAGGGTGATCTGTCAGCAATGGAAGGGAATTCTTTGATTGACTGGTTATGTCTACTGTGGCAAAGCTTTGAAAGTGCACCTAGCAGCATGCTATGCAATATTTGTCATTCTAAGTTAAACTCTGGATTTAGGTTCTTATTATATGTGTATTTTAAATTTGACTCTATGCTGAGGTGACATTAGAAAGGTCTCAGTATTTACTGAAAAAATAGCTTTAGGGATTTGGGCTATTTTGGTAGGTTTTTCTTAGCAAATGCAACGTCTTACCTCAGAGGAAAGTTTCTATGTACAAAAAGAATCCTTCCTAGAACTGAAATCCATATTTCTTCAATACCATTTGACTTAGAAGGCTACTTTGTTATGAAAACAAACAGTGAACACCAGCCCATCTGTCAGTTGCATATTTGGAAGTTCAGATGGAAGAAAGCCAAATGCTTAGGATACAATCTTATTGGTTGCTTATATCTCTGAAGATGACCATAGTGGCCTCTTGTTCTAAACTAGAAAGAGATTCAAAGGAATTAATCATGTTCTTTTTAAAAATAGATATAGTTTTAGTAGTGAAAATAATCCTTCCAGTTATCAAAGCCTTCATCTAAGTATATGAACGTACGAACTCTGTTTTTCAGAGTTGATGAAAGTTAATTTGTGCCTGTTTCATTATAATACTCAGTGGTCACAGCCATTTTTCAAAATATGAGAGTCATTGTTACTTTCCTTACTGGCTGTCTTTGCCTCTGTGAAAAGTTGTAGTGCAATACTTTCCATTTCTGAATTTATCTTCCCAAGCTCAGTTTGCTAGAAATACCATGTAATGTTTGTCTTCATATGTGAGAAAACCAAGAGAATAAGAGGGGAAGGGAAGCCAGGATAATTTAGTCTGTTCAGCCTTTCTAGGACAGCACACACTGGTGCTGGGGATCTAACTCAGGACCTTGTGTTTATGAGGCAGGTGCCTTGCCACTCAGCAAAACTCCCTTTTCTAGGATTTTTGCAGTGTTTTAGGGAGTTCAGTCCATACTGACTCTTAATTTATGGGATGTCTGTTTCCTAGGGAAATGATCTTCAGGTTCTCTGAGCAATGACACTTACACACAGTTTATTCACTATTGAATATTTCTAGGGTAGACATTATAAAAAAAACCTTATGACTCTTGCTTCATTATATGGCCTTGAGGGAATTATATGATCACACTAGACTAAGTGTAATTCAGCTGAGGTACATATGAAAAATTGATAAAAATGTTAGTGACGGGCCGGAGATTTAGCTCAGTGGTTCCAGTGCCTGCCTCACAAGCGCAAGGTCCTGAGTTCGATCCCCGGTAACCACATACAATGCTGGGCATGGAGACTCACGCCCACCAGCAATCAATACCACATACCACAGTGCCGGGCGTGGTGGCTCATGCCTGTAATCCCAGCACTTGGGAGGCAGAGACAGGAGGATTGTTGAGTTTGAGGCTTGCCTGGGCTGTACAGTGAGCTCAGGGCCAGCCTGAAGTACAAAATGAGACCCTGTCTCAAAAAAAAAAAAAAATGAAGTACTTGAGTTGTTAAGGAAATAACAAAATGTAATACTTTATTATTTCTAGATACTCTCAATTTGGAAACTGAGATTCTTGAACTAGACTCATTAAAATTATAATATTTGTAGAAATCAAATACTTAACTGCACCTGTGTGATTAGTGCAAACTTTCTAGAGAATTAAAAAGCCTAAAGAATTCTATTATGAAATCAGATTCTCTTAAATGAATTATTAAAGGAAGGCTGATAAAGTTGATCATATGATCCAGATTTGTTCTTCCGCAAGTACTAGAGCAAGGTGGAGGAGTTATAAGCCAAGAAACTTGGGGACCTGCATCTCAGATAACTAGCTAACACTGAGGAATCCCGCATTTAATGACCTCACATAGGTCATGAGAATGGCCCTGGTAGAAAGTATTTTATTCATATCATTACAACTCTCTGATGAAGACATGAAGTGGATCCTGGGAGAGGACTCTTGGAAGCTTGTGCTTGGTTTTTTCTAGACCAGTGATAGAGAACCTTTTAGAGCTTTCAGTGATACAAATAGTTCTTTGAAGCACACGTTTGCCACCACTGCTTTTTCCCTTGGCTTATTTGTATTGTATCCAATTGCGGCAATAAGTTATAGACATGAGAAATCTTTTTTTTTTTTTCCTTTTTGAGACAGGGTCTTGCTTTTGTAGTTCAGGCTGGCTCTGAGCTCACTATGTAGTCCAGGCAAGCCTCAAACTCAACAATCCCCCTGCCTCTGCCTCCCGAGTGCTGGGATTACAGGCGTGAGCCACCACGCCCGGCACTGTGGTATGCGGTATTGATTGCTGGTGGGCGTGAGTCTCCACGCCCAGCATTGTATGTGGTTACCGGGGATCGAACTCAGGACCTTGCACTTGCGAGGCAGGCGCCGGAACCACTGAGCTAACCCTCCGGCCCTAGACATGAGAAATCTTTAAAAAGTAAATTATCAATCCCCTCCCTCCAATCAAGAATTCTGGAGGTGGAATCAGCTCACTGTGTTTTAACACGTCTTTCAGGTGATTGAGTTACTGCAACCTTCTTGATCCAAGACCTCAGGTCCCCAGTAATGACAGGAACAATGAGTGCCTCAATGCTCCTGAGTTAACCAAACAGGAAGTATTCATCTCAAAGCTTCTTGACTGAGATTGTTTAGTACTCTGTTAAGTAAACAAAATTCAAATGAATAATATGTTCTTACTCTAGCTCAGGAATTATTAAACCATAGGCTAAATGTATCTAATTCCTTGTTTTTATAGGCCTTAGGAGCTAGAGAGTTTCTACAAGTTTAAATGTCTGGGAAAATATTTAAAAAAGAAGAATAATTGGCAATATGAAAATGTTATGAAATTTTTATCTTAGTATGCATAAATACAGCTTTATGGGAGCATAGTCATGCTTGTGTATTTCCAATTTAGTATATGTGCTGATGAAGCAAGCAATTGCATAGGTATTTCCCATGACTGTTTTCATGTTACAAAGGTAGAGTTGAGTAAGTGGAGTCGAATATGTATAAACTCATACATTTTAAATGTCAACTATTTGGTCCATAAAAAGTTGTTAACTCTTGCTATTTTCCTACTTCATATTCATAGGGGAGAAAAAAAGTTCTCACTTCTCCCACTTTCCAGTGAGCTCTACATGTACTATTGGACTCACTTGAATAGGAAGTACATTACCTTCTTCTAAGGCCATTCTGAGTCACGTAAGTCTGACTTGTAATTTCCAGGCAGAAATGAGCTCAGTCTGTTTCATTACAACTGTCTCTGGTACATGTGTTACTTGGTAAAATGGCTCTGTTGGTGCATCCTTGTTTGTTGATGCTCTTCCCATGCAGTTTAGAATGATTTCCTTTCTGTATCTTATACACAGATACTCAATTTACAATAAGGTTATGTCAATAAAACCATCATACGTTGAAAATATTGTAAGTCAAAGATACCTTTACTGAACACCAGAGCCTAATGACACAGTACACTGTAGAGTTTAGGTTACTCTAGTGATTGTGTGGCTGAATGGGAGTTGCAACTCACTGGCATTAACCAGCATCATGAGAGTATCATAAGTCCATAGCCAGCCCAGGAAATTATAAGATTCAAAGGCAAAAGATAGTTTCTACTGAATGTGCATTACTTTTGCATCAACATAAAGTTATAAAGTTGGAGATTATCTGCAACTTCTACTATGAGAGCAAATGCAACCTTCCCATAAACAGTCATTCCCCCCAAACTGTAGGTTCATGTGTGTCTTGGGTCACTAGTCTAGATTTCTCACTGTCAAGTAAGTTCTTCTCTAAGGACCTTAGTGTTCTCTCCTTGGTGTTCATAAACTTTAACCAGAATCATTGTCATCCACTTGAACAGTCTTCCTTAACTGTGAACTCTACTCCCTAGAAATGCCTTGGGTTCCATATGTAGATTTTCCTAGACTTCAGAGCACTGAGTTTTAAAAGCTAGGATATATTTTTCTTAGCCAGATGGAAGAAGGAAGATCTTACACCATTCCCTTCAAAGTTAGAGATGAAGACTTACCAGAACGAATGCAATCTGCTTTAAGGTAACTTACCTATCTCCAAGATGTGATATTAGTTGATACATTTGTTTCTTGTGGTGAATTTAAATCAAAAGCAAATTCTTTGACATTCCTCTAGTCAATAAGGGTTCTATGTGCACTCCCCTTGATCTGTCTTTGTGACTACTTTGAACAAAGAAATTCAGTGCCATTTAAGGCACTTGGGCGTTCAACACTCCTGCCCCCACTGAGACCACACCAGAGGCTCAGGGAGAAAGACCAGGCAAGTATGGTGCCATAGAGGTCCCAGGAAATCTCAGCAACAAAGGAATTCACCACCATTATATGGCACCTGGCCCTGCAACTCTCCTATTGCTGCTGAGACCATACCAGAGGTCCATAAAGAGACTGGGTAAGTAGGGTATGGCAGAGGTAGTGCGCTGTCTCACCAAGAAGGGAGCTGGGTGCCACTGACCCACGATTGGGCCTGCAGCTCTTCTACAACCAAGATGAGATCAGAACACCTTGAAATCTTCATTTCATTGTGGGCCAAACTGGACACAACTGTTATATAGGGAAGACCCTCCAGAGACACCACCAGCTTTGAGAACACTGAATAAGTGCGGCAATGGTACTGGAACCTAGACAGAGGCCTTTAGTGAGTTCTTCCAGCCAGATCACCACATCAGAGAAAACACTCACTAGAAGACTGAGGGAATCCTGTTGACTATAGTGATTGGTGAGTTGGTAGAGTCAGATCCACCTGCAAGATCCTGGACTTTTGCAGAGTTTAAACCTGTAGGGGCTCATTGAGCTGAACTCGGGCATTGTACTCAGAACCTAGAAAAGGGATGAGGGCTATCTCCTTGTGACTAATATTCTTAGCTTTGTTTATTGTGGATATTGTTGCTGTTGTTATTCATTTTCTTTCTTTACTTTGACATAACTATCTTTTTTCATTTCTCTACTCTGTGAGTGCTCAATCTATCCAACTTTGTGATTCTCCTGCCAACTGCTCTCATTTTTCTGTGTGTTTTTTTTTTTTGAGACAGTGTCTCACTTTGTAGATCAGGCTGGCCCTGAGCTCACTATGGAGCCCAGGCAAGCCTCGAACTCAGCAATCCTCCTGTTTCTGCCTCCTGAGTGCTGGGATTACAGGTGTGAGTCACCACTCAGTATTCTATGTGGTCGCCGGGATTGAACTCCGGACCTTGCTCTTGCTAGGCAGGCGCCGGAACCACTGAGCTAAACCTCTGGCACAACTGCTCTCATTTTTAAAGAAGAGGTGAAATAGTTTCCCATATGCCTTCTGCTCCTCAGTATCCCTATTCTCTTCTTGTTCCCTCACACTCTCTTGTCTCCAGTCAGAATCAATACCTAGAACTAAAAGGGTTTCAGTCTTCCCTAATTTTCTTCTGTACTATTGTAAGAGGGTGTACAAATTCTCTAGTGCTCTCGTGGTTCTTAGTCAGTTCTGTCTTATATATGTCCCTTTAGACTCTGTTGTCCTCTAACATCTATAAGGTTCTTGAGGTCTATGTGATCTCTATAAACCCTCTAATCTTATTTCTAATCTTTCATTCTCCTTCTATCTTATTACCTTCCCAATTCCCCAGGGACCTTTTATTCCCAAAGGGTACTGCTTACTCCCAAAGGTATTCCTTTTATTCTCAAAGTGTATATTTAAGGATCTATGCATTGTCTGTGTCTGCTTTGACTCACAGAGTAGGTAAGAATTGATACAATACTCATCCATTCCAGTCCCAGTGTGAGGAATACCTCTTTTCCTCATGGAACACTGAGCCATCATGAATGAATGAGCCCTCTATTCTGGGCCATTATACTGTGAGGAAGCCTAGGTTAGCTGTGTGGAAGGGCTCCTGTGTTGAGCTCTTCCTTCAGTGGGGAAGGAGATCAGGAGGACAATCATGGATAGATCATGGTTTTACCACCTGAAGGCTGATAGCTCAATACCAGCTGATGACTAATAGGACTACCACCTGATGGCTGATAACAAAGTTTATTGGAGTCACACAGGCTTATATAGTGCACATGCAGAAATGGTGCCCATAATAGCTGGCCTTGGGAGAAAAAGAAGGAAGGTTAACTGAGTATGATAGGTACGATGGGTATGACCCCCAGACCATGAAGTACACCACTGACCTGGATGCCAGTAGGATCTGTTCTGGTTACTTCAATGAGTGCTATGTATTGTCCTCATGAGTCAGAACTGTCCAAAGAATCCAGGGACTCTGCCTCCAGCCTGTACTCAGGCTGAGTGGGTAGGAAGAGACAAAAGACATATACCTTCCTTGAGTACTTTTTATTTTGAAATAAAATTTACATTCTATAAATCCCCATGGAACATATAATGTAACACAAAGTAATCAGAAGGAAAGGAGCACAGAGAACACCATGGCCTGTACATCTCCACAAGCCACTTTTGGCTTAGGTCCCAGCACTGGGATGAGTCATGCAACAGCAATGAGTCCTCAAGTGACCGCTAACATTCCTGGTAATAGAAAGACCTCTCATGATCAGGACCTAGCTCCAGTCACATGCCATCTGAGTCTCCCTAGCTGACACCTTAGGAATCATGGAGCCAAACTATCTCTATTATTGTCTGTGCAAATAATTTACACACATGTACTATAACAAAAAACCTGTTCAAAGATACTACATTTCTAGTAGTTGGTTATACAGTAGTAGCTGCTGGTAAAACTTAACTGTGATACTGAATTTTGCTTTTGCCAAAATTTAACAGTTATCAGAAGGGAGCTAAAAAATCTGCCTACAAAGAAATTTCCTTTTGATAAATTCTATAGTTTGACTATACTATAAAGTAGCCTAGTAATACTTTATCAATGCTGCTTTTTGAGTTTCTCTAACTGTGTAATGGTCATATAAATTATTAACATTACAGAAAGCTGGATAAGGATATAACTAAACCCTGAACTATCTTTTGCTACTTCTCTATAAGTCTATAATTATTTCAAATTAAAAAGTACTCAAGGAAGGTATATGTCTTTTGTCTCTTAGAACAGAATCCTTTCCATGGAAAACAGCCATATGTAGTTGTCTACAGTTCTGTTGGGGTAATCAACCTATTAAAATCACCCAGAAGTATTAGAGTGTCACTGCTATGATATAGAAAA
Source organism: Thryonomys swinderianus (assembly GCA_004025085.1). NCBI lineage: Eukaryota > Metazoa > Chordata > Mammalia > Rodentia > Thryonomyidae > Thryonomys > Thryonomys swinderianus. The sequence continues at coordinate 24,698 of PVIC010014069.1, forward strand.
CATGGCTCTCTAAATTTCTACTCAGACTGTGAGTAAATAGATGAAATTTCTCTACAAATGTCTCAATAGCTACATTTGATGGAAGAGTAAACAGTGACAACAGGAAAAGCTAAAGGAGTTGGAGATGAGAACTGGAACAACCCTTCCTGTCAGTTATGAAATTATAGCTTCAGGGGGTCTTGTGACTTATAGCTCTTTTTTTCTTTGCACAAAGCCTTCTTTTTCTCCCGTCAACCCTAAGTTCACTAACCAAAAATCTCTTCTTCTTCTGACATCCCATCTGAAGAGCTTCAAGCCTAACCCATTAACAATAAAACACATGCACCTAGTTTTCCTGATGAGAGTCTGTTTCAGAATCACTTGCACAGTATTTTCACTGATGTCACCTTAAGTCCATAATACTTAGTTTGCTTATTATTTATCAGTTTCTTTCTCTAGGAAGTCAACTTTCTATACAGAAAACTGAGAAAAGTTGAAGTTTAAGCTTCAGTGTATAGGGCAATTTTTAGCTGAGTATTAGAGAAGAATTTTTTCTTGTGAAGACTATAAATTTAGGGCTTAGGATATAGCTGCTGTAGACCACATGATTAGTATGAGTGAGGCCCTGGCTTCAATTCTTAGCAGATAGAAGGGGCAGAAACTAAAATTTGAATATGGAAAAAAAGAAATCTAGATGTTATTCATTCATTTCATTTTTCATCTAAATGTGCCATGGGATAAGGATGCAAATCAAAAGACCTTTTGTGATAGAGTGACAGATGTGTAAACATTCATGCACAAAATGTAGTAGCCATGTAGAAGTCCATAGGCCTTGAGAACATGGACTTTGCATGGTCTTGTTCTGCCTAATTCCATATGGCTCCTGTGGTGACAGGGATCCAAAATGTCCTCAGAGGCTATTGGGTGGAAGGCTTGGTTGTAGCTAATGGGCTTTGGGGAGGTGGGTCCTGAGGGTGCTAATGCCATCACTGGATTAATCTACTGATGAGTTCATGTTTTATGGCCTGTTAGGAGATAGTACCTAGTTGAACAGAGTAGGTTATAGGGGTATGATATTGGAGATTATGTCTTCTCTTCAGCCTATCATCTCTGACTTTGCATCTGCTCTGCTCCCTAGCTGCTAGTGTGAGCAGCTTTCCTCCGACATACCCTTCTCCCCTGATGTTTCTGCCTCACTTCAGGCTTAAAACAATGAACTCATTTAATGATAGACTCAGTCAGTGTGGCACATGCCCATTGTCCTGCAATCTGGGAGGCTGAAGCAAGAGAGTCAAAAGTTCAAGCCCAGCCTGGACAACTTTACCATTTGGTCAGATTCTGTCTCAAAATAAAAAGTGAAAAATGGGCTGAGGAAATAGATCAGTGCAAAGGGCTTGGGTTCAATTCTTTCTACCACAAAATAAAACAAACCAAAACCAAAATAAAAAAGCATTTGGAAAACATCAGCTAAAATAAGTCTGTCTTCCTTTAAATTGTTTATTTTAGTTATTTGTCACGATGATGAACAGTGTCCATTTGTTTCCTTCATTCAGTTTGTTGTAGCCACACTGCCCTCTATGCTGTTCCTCCAACACACTCTTCATGTTTGGGTTCTACCTCCTTGCTTTGCTCTGGCTGCTTGCTGGGTCCAGACTATTCCACTTCCAGGATTCCTGCAGTTCATTTCCTCATTGGTTTCAGGTCTCTGCTCAAATGTCATCTAGCCTAAAATTTCAACTTCCCTCATGTTACAATATAGACATGTGAAGGCAAGAAATGTGTCTCTTTTGCTCATGATGGTATCCTCAGAGCCCAGATCAGAACCTGTTTCTACCAGGTGTTCAAATAACATCTGCTGAGTGGCAAACTGAAAGAATGACTGAGACAATGAGGCCTTTTCAGACTTCTCCGTCTCTTCTTATCATACTTCCTCAACTGATTTTTCTTCATAATCTTTGAAATCACTCAACAAACTCCATATTTTTTCTTTTTTGTTTGTTTACTGTCTCTATTCTCTGAAGAGTAAACTGCACAAGGGCATAAAATTGTTTATCCATTGCTATGCAACCACTGTGCCCTTGGACTGGAGATTTAGCTCAGTGATTTTGGCACCTGCCTGGCAAGCGCAAGATCCTTGGTTTGATCCCCAGTAACCACATACAATAATACCAGCCGTGGTGACTCATGCCCACTGGCAGTCAGTACCACATATCACAGCACTGGGCATGGTGGCTCACACCTGTAATCCCAGCACTTGGGAGGCAAGGGCAGGAGGATTTCTGAGTTCGAGGCTTGCCTGGGCTACATAGTGAGCTCAGGGCCAGCCTGAACTACAAAGTGAGACTGTCTCAAAAAAAAAAAAAAAAAGAAAAAAAAGAAATCACTGTGCCCGGATGCATGTCTGGAACTAGGTTAATGCTCAATTATATTTTAAAGAAGAAAGTAATAAATGTATAAATAAACAAATGGACAATGCTCATTTGGTGAGTACTTTCCTTGTCTAGGATACAATTTACTGGCTTTACAGTCATGAAAATCAAGACCAAGGTTCACTGAACTGGGCTTCTCTGGGGGTGTTTTAGAAAAACCAGTCCTCCAGTAGGAGAGGGCCTAATACACCCACCCCCATCCGTGCTGGAGCTCTTAGCTGGTCTGGACATAGGCAGACAGGCGTGGGCACTCTTCCCCTTCTAGACTTGGAAGCTGCTCTATTCAGTAGTCCCTACAGAAACAGCAAGGATTCTTCTCCTAAATAAACAAAACTTTCCACCTCTCTGTTCTGCCAGTACCTTTTCACTACTTTCATCCTCACTCTAGTTGTGAGAAGGTGCAAAGGAGAAAAGAAGCAGCCATTGTGTATTAACATGATCCTATTCTTTTGAGAACACTTGAAAGATCAGGCCTGGAAGGAATTTGCATAGCTGCCTCACTAGATCCTCATTCCTTCCTTTAATTCTGGTCTTTAGAAGCTGTGAAAGGTTTTTAATTACAATCAAAGAAGAGCACATATGATAGTTAAGTAAAATAAAATAATACTCAAAATGACAATTGAGCCCTAACCGATCGACAGTTTATTCTGTGCCTTAAAATAAAATAGCTTTCATCTTTTCCCCCTTACAACAGCCTCCTCCACCTAGATAATGCATTTCGTTAGATTTATTTGCTCAGCCCCGAAAACTTGACACTAAGGGGATTATTTAGTTTTAGATTTGCTGTAGTCCATAGTAATAGCCAACAGGGAAAGGAATGAAGCAGCAATATTAGCAGGATGATGGGAGGGGAGGGGAGACGAGGAGGGGGCTGTGCAGTCTGCAGCTGAGCAAAACTGCTTGCATAAACACCATTAAGAAGATTTAGACATCGCTTTCCTTATCATCAGCACTCCTGTAAGAAATTTTAAAAAAAAAAGAAAAAAAGGAAGAAAAAAGGGAAAAGGGACAGGCCTTGACTTGCTGTGTATGCATTTCCATTAAAGGTTCAATAGGAAATAAAACCAGCTGAAAGTCCAAATGCAGTGATGCTACAGACCTAGCCATGCTGCCTCATCACAGTCCAAAAGAGACATTTGTTCCACATGTTACTGGAAGAAGCAGCCAGACCGACAATAAAAGGGCCTGTGTCGCCCCATCTGTGAGTGAGATATGAGACAGGCTGCTGCCTGGGTTGGCTCCACGTTCCCATTTATCACAGCCATCCCTTCTCTGTCCCCACCCCATCCTGTGCTGAAATGATCTGATTTCCATACCCTTCAAAACTACTAATTTTCAGAGCAGTGAACTCAAGAACTGGTGATAAATAGGTGGGCCATGTAATGTCTAGAAAGAAGGGCTATTCTTGTGTTCATCTGTAGGATTAAGGGCTGGGTGAGAAAAAAAAAAAAGACGAGCTGTGACTGAGCAGGAGGGAAAGCAGAAGGAAAGGCAGAGGAGGGAAAAGTGGGCAGACACCTCCTCAGTTCAAAGTGGATTTCAAGAAGTGCTGGAATCTAATGGACCATTGCTGGAGCAGTGTCCATCCGTCTGCCTGATAGATTCTGTGTATAGTTAGGGAAAGGGAAAAGTTGTGACTAGGCATTGCATGGCTTAGAGAGTACCAAGAACAAGTAATAACTGTGCTGTGGGAGTTCAGAAATAGCAGTTGGGATTTAACCACAGTTCTGGTTTTTAGATGTATCCTGAGTAAGGCATTCTTAAATGGTCAAAAGACACATGCATACTCGTACACACATACACAAACACACACACACGTACATACACACACACATACACGCATTTATTGCAGATATAGGGCTATGAATGTGAAGTATTTCTAATAATTAAACAATAATTTTAAAAACAGATTGGTACTAAAATACAAATAGCAAAACACAACACAAAGAACTAATTTTCATTATCAAAGTGTACATAAAATACTGGTATCCTGGGATCTTCAAACTTTTCCTCCCCTTTCACTCTCCAGACCCTTCCCTGTTGGGGTTCATTTTCCTGAAGGCCAGATGTCTCAGGGGCTACTGAGGACTGTACCCACAAAACCTTCTTGGTTTTAGAGACTATGGAAAGAATAGATATAATGTCCCAAGGTAAACTGAAGGAAATTTGTCTCACTTCTTCACAGTGAGACTGGATCAGGAGACACCACAGATGGAAGGCAGGATTCCACAGGCTTCCTCTGGTTAGGCTACAAAACAACAATGGTGATAGAATTGTTATTGGAATTTTATATCAGGCATATAGTTAGTGTTCTTATGTATTATTTTGTTTTCTTTTTTTAACCAGTATATGATACAATTTAATTCTCATTTTTCCCATTCCCCTAACCACTCCACAACCCTCCACCCGCTAAATACTTAAACTTGGTTTCCCTTTATTTTCATTACCATCACACTTTTTCTTTACCCCTTATTACTCAGTATCTTATTAACAGCAGCAGAAGCTGACACTTGGAGGAGTTAAGTGAATAGGCCCAGTCATTTGGTTAATAGGCAGGGGCATTTTTCTCCCTGTTTTCTAATCCTATGGTCCTATCAGTGGTTTTATATTGCTCAGCTAAAACAAGAGGCTGGTTTCCTCAAGGCTGTTCCCTTTTTGATTCAAGTAGATTACACTTAGTCTTTTGAAGGCTGATTCAGTCTTTTACAAATAAGAGGGTTATGGATGTGATGTAAATTCTCAGACCAGAAACTGGGATTATCCAGACTAAGGGTCATCCTAAGGGCATCTATTTTAACATTTTTAGCATGGAACTAGAAGATTTACCTCTCTGTCTTGTACAGGCCAACTTGCAGCCTCTCTATCAACTATCAGTCTCAGGCACATCTGTGAGGTTTCCAGGGTCTGTTATGAAAAAGGTCACCAGTCATATGTGTTTCCTATGACCCTCAACTTTCCTAAACCTCACTACCCACAGGTCTCTGGAGCACTAGGCTCCACCTCCTGAGCTCCTTGACTCTTGGGACCTTTGCTGGTTCAGCTCTGTTTCCCCAGAACCCCGCAGTGTGGCATAGAAGTAAAATATCTGTTGAATCCCACATTTCACTGCCTCTATGGCTACCACTACCCGTGAGCAGGATAACTCTACTGTCCCTGAAGGTAGCTAGCTTTACCATGTTAAAATTATTTCTAGAAAGAGAATTCTCCACCATACCTTATAGCATAGCACAGCATTTCACAAACTCTGTGTCAAAAAGTGCTTCCATTAACCGATCTCTCTTTCCTGTGGAGTGCAGAAACTATTTCTACTATCTGTCCTCCATAGAGATGGAAAATAATTAACAATACACCATTCCTTATGTAATAATTCTTTGTTGAATAATTCTTCCTTGAAGGTTATTTACTGGTATTATAAAAACTGTCTTTCTATTGCCCTAGTCCCAGGATGCCAGTATAATGTAATGATAGAGAAGTAAGGACTGACACAAACCCTAACCTCCAGTACTTTCCTGCCATAATTTTAATTGAATGTCAAACAAAAATATGGGCAACTAATGAGGGCCCAGGTCAATACTGCTCAGAGACCCCCCCACCCCCATGCAGAGTTATTTCTGTGCAGTAGTAACTTGTGCTGACATCCTGTAAAGCCCACCTGCCCTTTGCCCCTGGGCCCCAGAGTGCTTTCACTGAGGATAGGCCCTTGCCTTTTGGATGATGGCTCCAGTGTCTGAACATCACAAATTCTTAATAACTGTGGCCTAATGTTTCAGTATCATGTAAAAATGTGCCACACACTTTTCCAAGAGTTTTGCCTATATCATTTCTTTTGATTTTTTTAACTATAAAAATCAAAAATACCTGTAGTTTTTTTATTATTACCATTTTACAGAGAGGGAAATGTAAGACAACATGAATAACTTGGTACAAATCCTGCACTTTTACTTGATAGAGCTGGGAGCTGAATGTGACAACTTGACCCCAGAGCCTGTGTTCACAACTCAGAAAAACAAAACATTATGAGGGCCTAGTACAGTGCCTAGTACACAAGGATGTTCAGTGTATGTCTGCTGAATTTTCAGTGAAATGTGTGACGTACCTTCTGTGGATCTGGTTACCCAAGAAAGTCTTCTCCAAGAAGTTTCAGATTTCCTTTCTAAGTGGTATTCTGTCTGTCAGACAGTCAAGAGCAAAAACTTGAGTAGTAGTGGTGTAGGGAACATTGAATCCATGAAGTCAAAGTGACACTTATTTTAATGAGGAAAAATAGTGAATCTGATTTGAGAAAGATCACTGAAACCTCAGTGAGTAAATCCAGTGTATTTTAGGCATAACTTGACCAAAGAAAAATACATTAATTAACAAATATTTAAAGTATCCATTATGGGCCAGAGGATTAGCTCAGTGGTTCCGGCACCTGCCTCACAAGCACAAGGTCCTGAGTTCGGTCCCCGGAAACCACATACAATGCTGGGTGTGGAGACTCATGCCCACCAGCAATCAATACCACATACCACAGTGCCGGGTGTGGTGGCTCACACCTGTAATCCCAGCACTCGGGAGGCAGAGACAGGAGGATTGCTGAGTTCGAGGCTTGCCTGAGCTACATAGTGAGCTCAGAGCCAGCCCAAACTACAAAGCGAGACCCTATCTCAAAAAAAAAAAAAAATCCATTATGGGCTCATCTGAGACCTAAAAAAATTCAAAACTATGACCACTCATCTCAATGTGTTGCAACATAATGACAGTGACAGAATTAGCATGGCAGAATCTAGAAAAAGGAAGGACCGTAGGGCCACCTAGTTTTCCTTGCACAGGCCTTGAGTCTCTGTGTGATCAGCAGCCAACTCGTCCCCCTCAAACACCTGCTGCAACCCCAACTCTCTCCTCCCTGGTCCTTGTGCCAGCTGATTCCTCTTTCCAAAAGTTCTGTCCTAAGGTTTTATCGTGGTGTTCCTTTGTGTCTCTCTCAAGGGCCGGCCCCACATTTTCTCCTTAGAGAAACCAGTCCTGAACTTGAAGTAGATCCTCTGTAGACATGCACACACATATACACAGATATGCACCCAACATGGAACCACACAGACAGCTTTTAAAATTTAGTTCCTATTAAGATGGTCTCATCTTCATTTGTTGATATGCTTATCATCTATCTTCTTTATTGAATTTATTCTCCTTAAATATGTTGACTGTTTTCTTCATCACTGTCTACCTAACATCTGTATTAGTGCCCAACACTGGTTTTGGAATAATTTGATTTTTTTTTTTCTGAGACAGGTTCTTGCTTTGTAGTACAGGCTGGCCCTGAGCTCACTATGTAGCCCAGGCAAGCCTCGAACTCAGCAATCCTCCTGCCTCTGCCTCCTGAGTGCTGGGATTACAGGCGTGAGCCACCATGCCTGGCTGGAATAATTTGATTTTTAACAATGCTTTCTTTACACACTGAAACACTCACCTGTTCTAAGTATGTGATGCAGTGAGAATTCTGAAGAATGCATGTAGTCAAAGAACCATTACCATAAGTCTGATACAGAACATTTCCATCACTTCAATCATCCCCTTTCCTTTTATAATTAATCCCCCTCCTCACTCTGCCCCTGGAAGTCATGGATTGGCTTTCTGCATTTGTATTAGGTGCGTCTATACTTTGTAATTATATAATCTTAAAACATTTTAACTTTTTCTCAATCAGTTTTATTGAGCAGAGGCTCAGATTCTTTAGTCTAATGAACATTTTTCAGATGAAGTAAAAGTGTAAGGAAACAGGGGAAAATGTTCAACATCACTAGTCATTCAAGAGCTACAGATGAAAACAACCCTGAGATTCCATCTCACTCCAGAAACAATAGCTGCTATCAAAAATTCAACCAGTAACAAATGATGCTGAAAATGTGGTGGGGATCTAGACAGGTGCAACCATGGTGGAAATCAGGGTGGAGATTCCTCGAAACACTAGCAATAGAGATCCCATTTGACACTGCTATTTCCCTGCTGGGAATGCACGTGAAAGAACTAAAAGCATCACACCACAGTGACATATATGCATTCATGTTTATAGCTCCACAATTTTTAATAGCTAAATCTTGGAAACAGCCCAAATCCTTGTCAACTAGAGACTAGATAAAGAAGATGTAGGTTTATAAAGTATATAAAGTACAGTATTATTTGGCCATAGGAATGATAAATTAGAGACATTTGTAGCTAAATGGATGCACATTGAGGCCATGCTTATAAGTGAAATAAATGGGACACGGTTGTATAAATATTGTTATGTTTCTCTGTGAGAATGTAGTAGTGTAAATGAGGTCCAGAATGTATAATATGTATTGTGAAACAGGAAGAAAATGCTCAAAGGGGAAGTCAAACTGAGTGGGGGCAAGGGAGATCAAAGAAAGGAAGAAGAACCTTTGATGATAAAAAGGGAAAAAACAGAAACAAAGATTTTATGTAAGAAATGGGAAGTTGAAAGTAGGGTAGGAGGATGGAAAAAATAAGCATCAATGTATCATATATAGGTACAAATTCTCAATGAAAAATGTGATCATAATGTGTGCCTAAAATATACAAATAAACTCAATTTATTAAAGAAAGAAGAAATGTTACAAATAAAGTAAATTAATGTCAAAAGTTCTGGGCTATATGGAATATGGAGAATGAAGAAAGAACAATGACAATAGTGTGTATTTGGGTATTATACAGTTTATCTATATGCTCTATACTTATTAAAGTATGTTTGACAAGTTAAAGAAAATTTGTTGTTGATGTTTTTAGTGTATGTGAATATATGAAAGAATAAATAGAATGAAAGACTGAAAGGCAAAGCTATCTGGACAGTTAAGGATTTTTATATTCCAATTTAAGTGGTAAAATAACGTTTAACTAGATTACACAAAGTTAAGTACATATTTTGTAATCTTTAAAGCAACCACTAAAACATGGTAAAATATTCCTGTAGTTACAATAGATTCAGCGAAGAACCATCAATGTAGTCTAAAAGTGGCAGGTGAAAACTTTGATAAGGAAGAGAATGTTTGCATAGTCTTACCCTCCCTTCATGAATGCTTATTAATCATTTGTTAATAATTGAGTCTCTTATTAATTACCTTTATATATACAGATTAATTAACCTGTTGCATGACATTTTCACCAAATGATAAAGTTATCATCAGTAATGGGACTCATTGGCATTATGTGTTCCTGGAATAATGCCCTAAAGTTAATATAGCATCACTTCTGTGGTGTTCCTGACAAAAGTGCTTAAATCATGAAGAATGTGAGGAAACCTTAAAGGAACCATTCTATGCTCTTCAAAAATGTCAACCTTATGAAATCAAGGAAAATTTGAGCAACTGTTTGAGACAAGATCATTGTAACTAGACACAAAAGTTTTATTGGGCTAGAATCTGAACAAAGGACATTAAGACATTAGCACATATAAATGAAATCTGTGAATTAGTATTAATTTCCTCATTTTTTGTTATATTGTAGACTCATGAGAAAAGTTTCAAAAAATATATTCTGAAAACAACTAATTCTTCATCATGTGTAAAAGTTCTTTTCTAAGGTTCAGAAATGTTAACAGTTACAGAATATGATTGAAGGGTATATAAAGTACTGTGCTATTCTTAATTTTTTGTAAATTTGAAATTATTTAAAGTAGTTAAAACATGAGTAAATAAAAATTTTAATAAAATACATATAGGAATAAAAATTGCCTAAATAATATATAAATATAATTAATAAATAGAGCTAACTATATTACAAATCAGAGCATGAACTATTTTTCAACATTTAGAGTTTTTGCAACAAATATATAGTAATGACTTTAGCACCTACATTTAGAAATAAAAGCAAAATTAAATGCATGTAGCATTTGTATACATCAAAGTACCATAGTTTTTCTATAACAAATAATAACAAGAATATTAAAAGTTTGTTTATCCCCTGAGTTATACTTTGCTTTACTCATTTATAGTTTCTCAGGCTGGTGTAGGCTTGCATGATGACCATGGAATAAGGATGAGGATATGAGGAAGTGTGCATTGGCCTTAAGCCCTACCCCACTCAACAAAGAGCAAAACACATCACTTCTAGTCATACTCCATTGTGCAAAGCAAATCATGTTTCCATAGTTAACTTCCATGGCTGTGGAGAAACACTATTCTACCATAAATGTAAACAGAGCATGTTTCAAACAACCCTAACACTACAAGTAGAAAGCAATTTCAGAAGTTAGTAAAATAATAACATGGACAAAAATTAAGGAAAGCAAAATGATAAGCTTAATTAAAAATCAAATAGAGTTGAATGTATGTGGCTGTTATAGACTATGTGTCTCCTCCCAAATCTAGTTTCCCCTTCTTTCAGAGCAGTAAGGTACATGTTGGTTTTGCAGGGATTGCATTTGTAGTTCTATGTACCACATGCTTAGACTCTCAATATAGAGGCAAGCAGAAAGAATGGCTGCCCCTTCTGGGTTACTTATTTTATAGCAAATATATAAGCTTGAGCTTCTTCTCTTTCTTCTTACCACATTTTAGAATTCAGACTTAGCTGTGATCCCATGTCAGTCATACAGATACTGGGGATGAGGAAGCTGCAGAGGAAAAATTAGAGATTTTAGATGACTTTGGAAATGGAGTCTCTGAACACTCTGGACTAGCTGGACTTCTACATGAAAGAAAACCAAATTTTTACCTTGATCAAAGACAAGGCACTATGTAGTCTTCTTCACATCATTTTAGGGACTGCCTGTTTGTTACCTGAGACAACCAATTTAAAGGAAGAAAGATTTCTTTTGACACACAGTGTCAGAGGCTTAAGTCCATGGTCAGCTGGTTGGTTTCACTGTTGTAGGTTTGAGGTAAGGCAGAAGGGTGTGGTGGAGCAATGCTGGGAAATAGGCTGAGAAAGCCATAGAGGAGGGGCCACGGACCCATTATAGCCAGGGCTCCAACTCCTGTTTCCATCACTTTCCAATAATGTCATCAAATTATTATGACCTGATTACTTCCCAAAGCCCATTAAAAACCAAACCTTCAATATAATGAACCTTGCATGGGACATTTGGATAACAATTGTAATGAATGTTATACTTAATATTACTGGAAACAATTCTGTTAGAGGAAGAAACAAAAAGAAAATACAAACCCATCAATTTTATGTAGTACTGCTCTGGAAATTTAGATTAATGAAATTTAACAAGAGAAGGGATAACTAGAATAACATTTAGAAAAGAGGAGACAAATTATTATCTTTAGAAGATAAAAATGTTGAAAAAAGTGTTCATTTTCTGATTTGTAATATAGAGTTGGCTTTATTTATTAATAGATAAAGATATGCCTTTTAACCTGGATTGACTGAAAAAGTATTTTGTAGAGAACAAAGAATTAAATAACACAACTAGTTATAAAATTCAACAAAAAAAACCTTTTCAATGGACAGGCATGTTCTAAATACTGATGGAAAGTACATTATTTCAAAAATAAAGAAATAAATACTACAGAAAATTTTGATTAATGTCTCATATAAAGAACTTTCAAGTTTTGTTGAGGTACAGAAAACTTTGTTAAATATTTACCGGTTTTTCTTTAAAAAGAGTATAGATGTTAAAAATGTTAATCTTTTCTGAATTAATCTGTCAATAAAAGCGCAATAAAAATCAAAATAATTTTTCTTTTTGATGAGAATATTTCAAATTTCAGGTAAAAATATAAGAATCAAGATATATCATACAAATTCTCAGGAATGAATGTGGTCATGAGTTCTACCTAAAATGTACCAATACACTCAATAAAAAATAACCACAGGAACAAATGAGTTCTAGAAAGTAGGACAGCTTTTGTAGAGTGGAATATTTCTATAGGAAACTTGGTGTGGGAATGTGATGAGGGGAAGGAATAAATATGATACAGAAAGAAAATAAAAGAGCATGTATAAAGGGGGGAGGAGGGGGGAGTGGGTAGGGATATGGGTAAAAATGAGAATTAACTTGTGGCATATACTGGTACA
>PVIC010014070.1:0-37082 GCA_004025085.1 Thryonomys swinderianus
TTCTAGTTAAGGAGAATCACAGGAAATAGAGCCAGAAAGCACAAATCATATTTAGCTGAGCCAGATTTTTCTATTTATGTCATTTCTACTTCCTTCTAGTGTGAACAAATTTTGACTTTTTTTTATTACTTTGATAAAGTGCTTCATTTCTGCTCAGAACACACTTGAATTCTTAAAATTTGTTTCGCTTGTATTAAATTTTATTTTCAAATCTATAAACCTCTCAAAATGTTCCCTATTCTCCAGTAAATCTATCTCCCCTGGGGTACTAGTCTGTCATCCTTTATAATAAACATCCTAGAAATTCTAGTGTGACTCTCTACAGTAGAATAACAGAATAACATTGAGAATAACATTTTCTTGTTTTTTTTTATGTTTGAAAGAATTCATTCAGTGATTCCCCCTGCACATTATAATTCATAAATCAGAATGACTTTTGTGGCTGTTGTAAAATACAGTAGACACAGGTGCTCTTTAAAGTTGTAGTATGACAAATTGGTCTGCTCTGTCGAGTTTAATGGAGCATAATCCACACAGTTGAGTCCCGTAGAGATTTGCTGTTGAAGTTGGGGGAGTTCAGGCTTCTTGAATGAATGCTGACAGAAGCGGACTCCAACCAGCCCTTACGTGGTGGAAACTAATGGGAGACAACAGAGCAGAGGAGCCGGGGAGGCCTGAAGTTTGGAAGCCAGGACAGCTTGTTCTCTCTAAACATGTAAGAAGTAGCAGTCTTTGGTCTTGAACCTTAAGGAGCAAGAGTGAGGACAAGGAAGAAAGAAGCTTTTGGGAAGAAAATGAGGTCAGGCTTCTGGAGTAGCCATTGGCTGTGGTGTAACCACTGAAGCCCAGCGAGACCCGTTAGGAATATTTTGTGATTGGGACTCGAACGACTACTCACCGTGGGGAGCAGTGTTAACTCAGAGGAGGAAGTCTGCGGCCCCAGCCAGTGCAGGATGAGGGCCCACTGCGTGAGCCTCTGCCTCTACACAAACATAAGACTGTAAACTTTGGACCTGTGAACATAGCTTGGTTAATAGGCTTTTGTGTTTAATGAAGAGATCTTGAGGAAGGAACTGAAAGGAAAGAACAGGCAAGAGTTCCATGAAGCCATAATATCTTGATCCTAGTATGTGTTCATGGAAACAAACACATGGAATAGTGTTTTATTTCAGGGCTTGTCTGGATGTCTTATCTCACCATGTTGTCATTATACAAACATCTGCGTCTTCACCCTTTTAGAAACAGATGTTATTTTTCCAATGGAATTTTACATGCTACCCTAATACTTAAAATAGTATAGGAGGGTATGTTGTTTTGGTGCCCTTCCCTCTCAACTTCCTGTATTCTTTCCTGTGAAGATTTTGCACAAACAGGAAACGCTCATTGGCTGATGATCAAGAACAGTTTATTGTAAGGAGCAGGTTTGTCTACATTTTCTGTATACAGTTATACATTTCATAGTGATGACTATTTCAGTTAATCTGAGGGTCAGGAAGAAATAGTTTGGCCACTACCTTGTGTACACTTGCCAAAGCCACTGCCATTTCCTGTTTTATGATGTTCTCTTCAAGGTCTGATGTCAGAACATAGTTTTAACTTTAGTGTAGTCATTGCATATAATGTCTGTCTACTTTATAGTAGTGATTGGACTAGTCTAGTGTTATATAGAAATACCAAAGATGGTTTCAGACTGTCGCAAGATTTTCAGGTTCATGGGGCATAGGTAGGAACTAAAACATGGACTCCATGAATGCCACTGTTACCCAGCCACCAGCACGGTCCCTGGACATGTGCCCGAAGGGCATCACTGAGCAGAGGTGCTGGTTTAAGTGCCTCTGTATTCCTTGCACTCTCGTGGCACTCAGTAAAGACTTGCTTTGCCTTTTAGCCTGGTAGCTGTAACACATGTATTTTATACTGACTTTTTGTTATTGCTACAAACTAGACTTTACAAACTTGTCTAATATGTGATAATCAATTTATTACTTGTTAAGTGTCAGGTCACTGGTGAGCTGGCACAGTTTAACTATCATAACCTCTTCAATGAAAAGACTTCCTGAACCAGGGAAACTAGGTTCTTATTGATACTGTTTATGCAAGAGAATTTGAGAGTATGGTATTTGGTATCTTGAACATACTTTATGTGGTATGTCTTTGAGTTCTACACCAAAAATAAAACTCTTACAAGCAACTTGACCCTCTCTCTTACCCTCAAATTGTTTTGTGGAACATATTCATATAAATAGGCTTTGTTAACTCATAAAACATTTAAACATTATCAATAAACAGCCCTCCCCAAGTGTATTATACTGATTATATACTTTAAAAATAAATTTCATATAAAATGTGTTCAGTAGCTTGGTTTTTCATTGTACTTTGGTCTTTACGGAAAGTTTACTTTTCCATATTTTGTCTTTGCAATGTTTTGGTGATGAGAGGCCTTATTAATTAGATTGACCATGTAATACCTCTGATAAAATGATAGATTTAACTCTAATTTTCTATGAAGACTGTTCTGTTCTGGGCCAGTTCCTGGCAAGTCAGAAATCCCCCCTGTTGGCTTATGGGAAAGTTTACCGATAAGTTTGTTGTTCAGAATTGAACCCATCTGCAAGTTTCCACTCAACATATTCTCTCTTGGATGTATTGACATGCACATATTGAACTGCCAGGGTAAAGTCTAACATAAATAAAGAGAAGCAAAGGTACATCAGGTTGAGTCGGTCTTTTATCCTAGGGATAAAAGAATCCACTTCCTTTGTGTCCCTGGTGCTCACAGGGATAGCCTCTCTCCCCCAGTGTCTACACACAGTTTTGGTTGTCACCGCTGGAGGCTTAGCATTCCTGGTGTATCTGTGGGTAGAGGGCCACAGTGTAGCCACCATCCTGCGGTGCCAAAGATGGTGCCCTCCGGAGTGAAGCAGGGCCGTGGGTCAGTGACGATGCACACAGCTAGACCGCTGCGAGGGCAGGAGAGTAGCTCCCTGGTAGAGCATGCATGTGTTCAAAGCCATGAGTTCCATCTCCAGCAGTGCAGAAAATAAATTAATTGATTTATGAATTAATTAAATCCTGCTGCATGTGTTTCAAAGAAGGAACTACTAGAAGCCCATGACCCAAAGGCGTTTGGGTCCGAGGCAGTGGGGGTGGGCAGGAGAGGATGTGGTTTCAGGTGCAGCTGAACCCAGATGAGCTGTTTTCATAAGGAGTTAACTGATTTCCTTTCTTTCTAAAAACTTTTTATTATGACTTATTTGTAATGCCTGATGACTATATTCTTGGTCAGGAGTTAGTGCATAATATTCTTGATAAAGATTTTTTTTTTCCTGACTGCAAATTGCAGCCTGTTCTAAGGCACACTATGTCACCATCCTGCAGCCATGGTGATGGTCCTATCTGTCATGTTTCTCATTTCTTTTTTGTCTCCTTCTAATTGTGGGTCTCAGAGGCCCCTGGGTTTTCCTTAAGTACTTGATCTATTACAAGAATCGGGTAGATCAAGAGAGAGCTCTTGAAGTATTTTTTTAAAGTACTATGCTCAGTGTCTAGATTCAAGTTTTAAATAATGAATTCTGTGAACTTGGGTAGATTATTTTTGAGTAATTCTTTTTTTTTCAGGCTGGTTTTGAGTTCACTAGGTAGCCAAGGCTGGCCTCAAACTATGCCATTCCTCCTGCCTCAGTTTCCCAAGTAGTGGGATTTCAGGAGTGTGCCACCACTCACAGTTCCTTTATCTATTAAATGCAGATTGTTTACTTCTCTTCTGCCTACCTCCTAGGGTTGCTGTGACAGTCAACTGAAATAATTAACAGTGTCTTATAAACTGTATCACACAGTCTAAATATAAAATAATCTGCAGATGTAAGAATAGGGTTTTTAGGAAATGAAATCAATCGTGAAAGTGGGGTTGAGGGATTTATTTTCCCTTCTGTTTCTTTGTTTGTATGGAGTATTCCTTTTTATCTATTCAAGTTCAGAGGTGACCTTCATGTAGTTCAATTATAGTGTTTTGTCTTTCTGTAAATGAGATTCACAGAGTTAGATCTGTGAGCCGCATAGAGATGAAACCCAGTGTTTGGTAAAGATCACTGAACAGTGCAAAACAGAATTATAGAAAGAAAATTTGAATTCCCAAGTGGCAGGGACTGCCACTGTCAGAACATCATCATCACCATCATTGCCATGATTGTCCTCAGTGTTGTTAATGCTGCAGAAAGATTTTTTTTTTCCTGTGCGTCCCCCCCCCAAATAAACTAGTTGGTAATTTGATTCATGTTCCTGTTTTCAATAAAACAATGACTCTCAGTAGCTGTTTTACTACACCTCCAAGCCAGCTAGTATACTGTGTGGTTTCTGAATAGTAGTGTATGAAGTTAACTTAGTCGCAGTGTATACGAAGACTTTTGCTTTGATGGTGTCTTATATTTGGTGCTATTCATAAGGAGACCACGAACACCATAGGACTCCAGGGCTTGGACTTGGAATAATTGGCAGGACTGTTAGAGGAGAGCAGGCTGCTGGGAATTGCTCTGTTCAAAGTTGTCCTAGCTCTTCCCTCCTTGATCCTTGTGACTGAAAAGAAAATACTCCTTTCAGATTTAAAGGCCACTTCATTTCTGCCTTTCTCTTCTGAAAAGCATTACCAGTTCTACAATCAGGAGACTTATTTTTCTTATGTTTATTCTTCATAAAGTGACTTTCTTTCAATATAATGGGCTCAGAAATAAGTTCCTGTGTTGAACTTCACAGACTTGCGATTTTATACCATACGTCAGCCCTGCTGGCTGAATGCCCCGCTACCTCAGAGCTCATAATGTAGCGGGATCTAGACTGTGCTCTGGAACACCGAGTCTTGAACTGGATTATCGACTTGTGCACGTGCAGTGGTGAAGGAGCCAGAGAGACAAGAGGTTCCCCTGATCCCGGAGCAAGCTTCCCCTCTTCCTCCAAGGGCTTTGAGCTCACGAGCAAAAACCCACCCCAGTGTATCCCACTAGGAGAACCCATTTTAAGTGCTCAATAAAGAGTAATTCTTCTCCCACGTAACCACTAAAGAACAACATATGTTTCTAACATCAGCTTTTTATTTTTTTTTTATCTTTCATTTTTTTGTTGGTAAATCTCCCAGACAACAGCAGTTCTGTAGAGAGTTTAAATATGAAGGAATGGCAGGACGGGCTCAGGGCACTTCTACCCAACATTAACATCAACTTTGGTGGACTGCCCAATTCTTCCTCCCCCTCCAACGCCAGCCACAGTGCACCAACGTCCAACACTGCCACCACCGACAGCATGAGTTGGGACAGCCCTGGCAGCTGGACAGACCCAGCCATCATCACAGGTAACTCTCTCACTCCCTTCAGCTCCAGTCATGGCCAGCAGTTTGGTTTTTAGCACAGAGTCAGTCAAAACAGAGGTCTCCTCAACGTCAGTTCCTTCGCACCGCGCCACAAGTTAAGGGTGGCCTGCTTCCTCCGTGGGGTCTCGGTGAATCTGTCAGCCTCGTGTGCTGAGGCATCTGGTACCTTGCTTGCTCCTTCTGGTCTGCGTAGGGGCTGATGTCTCTGGCCGCATGCGTGAATTTTGTAGGCCTCAACGTATAAAAGCATCCGACTGAGCCGTCTTACGAATATACTCCACTTTTTTTTATAAAGCTCTCTATTATAAGGCTGTCTGGTTAGGTGTCCCTGTTAGACAGAGACGGGCGAGCGCAAGAAGTTGCCGTCTCTCGGTCTGGGAGTTAGCTTCCGCCTTCCGCCTTCCGCCTCCGTGACAGTGGGAACCGGTCTCCTGCAGCGAAGAGGAGGCGTGGGCTTGTGTGACAGTAGATCGTGGGCTGGGGTGGGGGTAGTTAATAGGGACATAAGGTTTAAGAGGTGTTCTTTAGAGGAAATTTGAAATTGTAATTTATGTGTTTCTTGGGTAAATGAATCACTTCTGTCTTTTAAATTTGTTTGACAGATGTCTTATTCTTTCTGTATGGACTCACCGTTTTCCCTCCTGTTCTCTGTTCCCCGTGCAGGTGTTCCAGCCTCTTCAGGAAACAGTTTAGACTCTCTGAGCCAAGACGACAATCCTCCACACTGGCTAAAGTCCCTCCAGGCCCTCACAGAGATGGACGGCCCCAGCGCTGCCCCGTCACAACCCCACCACAGCGCCCCCTTCAGCACACAGATCCCTCTGCACAGAGCCAGCTGGAATCCCTACCCTCCCCCGTCAAATCCTTCCAGCTTCCACTCCCCACCCCCAGGCTTCCAGACGGCCTTCAGACCCCCCAGCAAAACCCCCACAGATCTTCTACAGAGCTCCACACTGGACCGCCACTAGGCAAGAGGAGAAACCATTAGTAAAGGCAGGATTTGTCCCACCCCATTTTCTCCCTCTCAGCCCACCCACAACGCCCTTCTCATCTCTTACGTTCTGAAGAATCCAGTTCCTGATCAATTTTTTTCTCCCTGCCCCCAGATGCAACGCGATCACAGGGTCATTACCATCCTTTTTTTTAATTGTAGAAGTTTCTTTTGATCCAGCATTTGAGTGACAATGTTGAATGTTTCTTCAAAATGCCTTTTTTAAAAAGGAGAGGGTAAAAAAGAAATCAAAGGGCAGTCTCGATACTTAGAAAATTACTGTTTGTCTGTTGCGCATAATAACGACATAATCTGCTTAGCAGAAAATGGCGATTAATCTATAGGAAAGGTCGAGTAAATGCATTACCCACTGCAGAAGTTTGCAAACCAGGCTCACCGAAATGAGATTGCTAAATGCATGGGGGAAAGCAGCGGTCCTGGCGTCCATCTTTGTATTCAGCTTATCGTCCTTGCAGGAAAAATACTTTTAATTTGATTTTGAAATTCCTTTGTCAAGTTGATGAGAAGGACTGGAGTGTGTCAGTTAGCAAAGCATTGATCAGAAGTTGATGAAAAGATAATGATCTGTAGGAATAACTGGCCTGTTGCTAAAGAGTTTATAAGGAGGGGAGACGTGATTTTCTTTTTTTAAAGGAGAAAATTTGGGGCGTTAGATTTCAAATAAATTCAAATGTTTTAAAGAAAAAAATACAGATTTAATACTTATATGTAATGTAAGAGCTGAAATATAAGTGATTTCTTCAGTCTTTCTCCTCTGTCGGAATATTTTTTCTTTGACCTTACACTGCCTGACGAGGGTACTCTGAGACAGCACTGCTCTGGGGCCATCTGATCAACAGGAGCAAATCTCTGACCTCCTTGCCTGCAGCTTTTACTTAACCCTGTAGTTTCTGGACGTTGTGCAGTATTGAAGACAGGAGAAAAGAAAACAGAAACCTGGTATAACCTGACGCTAAAACTAAAAACAAGGAAATGTACCTCTTTCTTCAGAATTAAAACTAAAATCTTAAATAAAACAGAAAACTTGATGATGACCCCGTGGGTTGTTCTTGCTTTTGTTTTTCCATCCTGTCGAGTGCCAGCTGGAAACATTTCGTGACAAGTGCCATCTCATTTTTCCATCAGGCTCCCCACCTTCAGCCGCAGGGAGGATGGTTTAAAAGATGAAGTTAGGAAAATAAAACAAGCTCACTTAGGGTCAGACACTGCCATCCCGTCCTCAGTGCCTGTCCTGCGGCTCGCGGCGGACGGGCCCGCTGGCTCTGCTGCTGTCCGTGTGGACCCAGCCTTCCTGCACACCAGAGCTGCGTGGTTACCGAGCTGCTGTTCTGCTGGGGCAGCTGGCAGGAGGACAGCCAGTGCGCAGCTGGGGAGACACGGGGTGACCTGCGTCCCGGATGACGGCCTGTTCCAGGGAGAGCACCCCAGGGCCCAGAGGAAGCTGGGGCGTAGGCCTTGAATGTTACCCCAGAGTCCTGGCCTGGGTGGTGCATGTATCTTATTTTGGTTGCAATCGGAAGTTGGCAGCTTCTGAGTTGAGTTCAATAAGGGAGTCTTTGCAGGGTGACTTAAGTAGATCTGAATTGTATGTACCCTATTTTCAGATTGATTTTCTCAAATTTACTTTAATTTGATTTAAAACAACTTTTGAGATGTTAAATAAGATATTCTCAGCTGGGCATGGTGGCTCACGCCTGTAATCCCAGCACTCGGGAGGCAGAGGCAGGAGGATTGCTGAGTTCCAGGCTTGCCTGGGCTATAGAGTGAGCTCAGGGCCAGCCTGAACTACAAAGCAAGACCCTGTCTGGGAAAAAAAGAAAAATAGGTATTTAAAAATATATATATATTTTTTTTCAGATGTCTCCACAAATAGATGCTGACCAGGGGACAGTAAAATGCTTTATAAAATAAATCAGAATCTTATTGTGATAAGAGAAGACCTGAAACTTGAGGCTGTCCATCCTGTGAACCTCGCTTCTGTCTCCTGGCCTTGAAAGGAGGGAAGTTCTACCGTACAAGCCTGTGTATATATTTAATGAATCATCTATATTAAAGACCAATAGCTTGGTAGGTCCTCTGGGTTCCTCTGTCCAGTTCCACTTCCGTGTCTCTCCCTGCCATCTACAATGGCCACTATTATTTCCGTGTTAGTCTCATTTCTTAAGAGCTTTACCAGCTATGTATTTATCTTTGCATACTGTGTTGTTTGGTTTTTCAAAGCGGAGTAACCAACCCAGCTAGGCTGTGTAAGAAAAGGGTGGCACTGTCGACTCAGATATGGGCTGCTAGAGATCAGTCTCTGGGTCATAGTTGAGCTCTGGCTGTTCTAGTGAGTTTTATAGGCTCCAAACAAGACCTAGGGATAAGCATTTGGACTACTGTGATAGGTCTGCTGACACATGGCAGAAACAGCGTGAAAGAGGGGTGATCGGCTGTTTTCTGTATGTACAGTCACCACCTCTTCCTTCCTGTCTCCTGGAGTACATTCAAGCACAGCACTTCGGGGTGAGCCTGGGGTGTAAAGCAGTAGCTCATCGTTCTCCAGGATACAGCAGGAAGAATAAGAGACATTATTTTTGGTCGAGATCCAGATTAAGTATGCACATGAGTCTGGACTACCTCGCTCCCTGGCACTGCAAAAAAAGCAAGCAAACAAAAAACACCGGACCAATCCTAGCACTCGGGAGGCAGAGACGGGAGGATTGCTGAGTTCGCGGCAGCTTGCCTGGGCACTGTAGTGAGCTCAGGGCCAGCCTGAACTACAAAGCGAGACCCTGTCTCAAAAAAAAAAACACCGGACCAAACAGACCTTGGTAGCCTTTGGCACAGTGGCAGTGGGAATCGAGGTCGAGGGCCTTCAGCATCTGTCTCTCGGGTCCCGGTACTCAGGTCTGGTACGGAACAGTCCCTCCTGGGGTTTCCCTTCTCCGTCCCCCTTTCTGGAGCCCCTTTCCCTAGATCCCTGTGTCTTGTACCTTAATTGTCTTTTTTTTTTTTATCTCGCTTTGCTGAAGTGTTCTTACATGATTTCTGGAGAAAACTCCTGTGAGAGATAAATCCTTTAATGATGTACATGTCTTACAGTAGTCTGCTCAGTGGATAGTTTGGCTGGATGCAAAATTCTCAGTTGCAGATACTTTTCCCTTCAGAAAAGCAAAGACACGATTACATTCTTGCCTTCAGTCCTACTAATGAAAATTCCAAAACCATTTTCGAAGTTTATACATAATCTGTTTTCTCCCACTGTGGAAGTTTGTTGCAGGTTTGTCTTCTGTGCTCTGTAATTTTGAAACGATGTTCCTAGCAGGGGCTTTATTTTAATTCATTATGCTGGACACTTGTGTCCAGCTCTGGGAAAATCTTTTATTAGTGAATTTCTTGCATTTATTGTCTCTCTTCACCATTTGTGAACATCCCATTATTTGTGTATTAGATCTTTTTGGACGTTTCTTCTCTTATCTTGTCTCCAGTATCCTGTCTCCATGTGTTGCTCTTCTTTCTAGGAAATTTTCTCTCAGCTTTTGTGTATAGTGTTTTTGTCTAAAGTTTCTGTTTCTCCAAGTAGATTTTGTCTGTTTGTTTGCTTTGGTCTGTGTCTTCCTTGGAAGAGCCTGCCGCAGTTTGCCGTGAGTATGACTGCAGAGCGACGAAGTGCTTTGGAAATAGGAGGCGAGCTTGGCTTCGGGAGGGCCGAGCGATCTCTCTGTCAGGGAACCACTTGGGCTTTGTCTGCTGGTCAAATTCTGTAGAGAAGTCTGAGAATGACCTGCTGAAAAAGGACCTGACTGCTAGCATTGCAGAGCTGTTCTGGGGATCTGTTTTCATTCAATCTGTCTTCTCGAGGTCTTCTGTTTTCTCTCCTTTTGTTTTCTGCTTTGTTTTCACTCCTTTTCTCTCCAGATATTCTCAAAATGCTCCTCTAAGAGATGAAATCTCCACATTTCGATGCTGTTTGTTCTCCTTGTTCTTTTCTTCTTCACTTTTCATTTTGCTGAGCTTTGGGAAGAAATCAGATATGTCAGTTTGATCTGTCATGTTAGCCCACATATGTCCTCTCCTTTCATACACTTAACAGGTATAATTTGCAGAAAGCCAGAGAAGGACTGGCCCTGGCAATTGTCTGACAAGACGAATCACCCTCTTGAATATCTCTTGGTTTGAATGGTGCCTGTCACCCCCCCCCCCCACCCAATCCCTTGAAATAGTTTCCTTCTTTGACACTCTTTACAGTGATGTTCTGTTGGTTTATAGTCGAAAAGTCGGGCCGGAGGGTTAGCTCAGTGGTTCTGGCGCCTGCCTCACAAGCACAAGGTCCTGAGTTCGATCTCTGGTAACCACATACAATGATGGGCGTGGAGACTCACGCCCACCAGCAATCAATACCACATACCACAGTGCCAGGCGTGGTGGCTCACGCCTATAATCCCAGCACTCAGGAGGCAGAGACAGGAGGATTGCTGAGTTTGAGGCTTGCCTGGGCTACATAGTGAGCTCAAGAGCCAGCCTGAACTACAAAGCAAGACCCTGTCTCAAAAAAAA
The DNA here is from genome assembly GCA_004025085.1 of Thryonomys swinderianus. Lineage (NCBI taxonomy): Eukaryota > Metazoa > Chordata > Mammalia > Rodentia > Thryonomyidae > Thryonomys > Thryonomys swinderianus. The sequence goes on from PVIC010014070.1 coordinate 10,911, forward strand.
AAATATATATATATATATAGATATAGATATATATATATAGTCGAAAAGTTTTTTTCTCAAAAAGTAATCATAAACGCGAGTTTATTAGTTAATTTTTAGGGCGGATGTTGAAGACACACTTTAACATGGTAGGGGGCGCTGCTGCCGTCTGGTGGATAGGGGTCATTTTCTAGACTTGGCTGGATTAGAGGAATTTTAGATATTACGGATGAGGAAAAATAGCCTTATACCTGTGTATGACTTGTACTTAAAAGAACGTAGCAGTACCAGTGATACGTTTCTGTGGACATACTGCTGTCCTAGCATGCTGAACTAAGCTCCAGAAGAGCTCACCAACAAGGTTGCCAGAAAAAGGACGGCGTTCTGCGCACAAGCTGTCTCCTGTCGAAATGATCTATCCACATGGAAGATGACTGAGGTTATTAGCATGAAGTGTTTGGGGGAAAAAGATTATTTTCTCTCAAAAGTCGGTTCTGTCTTTGTGCTTATTATCGTATTATTTAGTCCAAGCTTAGCCTTCAGACACTCGTGGGTCGTTTCCTAACAGTACGAGGTATCTCTGAAAGTGTATTTCTAAAATTGTCCCTGAGCGAATTAATTTTAGGAAATAAATACATTATTTGTAAAACTCACTTGAAGGACAAAATAATTACTGCCATGGGTGGTGACTCGGGTGCTTTGGCAAAGAACATTGGCCCAAGTGTTCAGGAAACATCTGGGAAGAATCGGGCATTCTAGAAAATGTGTTTTTGCACTTGACTCGTCCCTGATGGAAGCGGCCGTCAGCAGGTGTTAGGAGTATAGCCACTGCTCCCCTTCCTGGCCTCCTTTCAGTTAAGAAAGTGGGTATCCAAGAACACAGAAATTGGTCACCCAAAGAGGGGTGTGTGTGTGTGTGTGTGTGTGTGTGTGTGTGTGTGTCCTTGCACGTGCATTTGTGTGGTCTGGATAATTTTAAAACATTAATTAAACTCAGGAGTATTTAGAGAGAAGAAATGAATTGTGCCTTTCTTCCTGTCAGGTGTAGTATTTGCGAAGTTAAGAGACTGTAAAATGCCTGGTATCCAGTCCTGAGGCGCACTCTTATTTTCAGTACCACGAATTCCTGTACTTTTATTAGACTCTCATGTGCCAGAATGGAAAAGTATAGTCTCAAAGGCATTAAATTTTTATCGTGGATCACAGTGGGGTGCTTTTTCTTCCTTTCTTTTTTTAAGCAGAACTAGAACTAATTGTTACCCATACTCAACAACATTTGTTCATGAATTTGTTCCAAAAGCTCCAAGTGTTTGGGTAGCTTTCTTGTTTATATATTTTTTAAATGGCTCATATTTTTTAAAGAGGTAGTAGTATATTTCTCTCCCTTATTTTATTTTTGTTCCCCCCCTCCCTTATTTTATCTAAGTGGTGATGGGTGAAAGAGGGCGAAGAGATAACTGTAGCTATTTATCCCACATGATACGATGGGAGCCAAAGGCTGTGTTAAGTCCTTTAGGAACTTCTTGATTATTTTGTGGTAACATTGGGCTGCGTTTCCATCCGCTGGACAGCCAAGTGAGCCAGTGCCATCTGGATTTTATAAACAGGAGAAACAAGGACAAGGGAATTGTCTTCAAATATCTGAAGTACAGTTATGAAGAATAGAGTATCAGATGAAGGACACCACGGCACTAAGAGATTTGGGATTAATATAGCCTAAAGTTTTTTATGAAAGATCTAATTTGGACTAGCCATAATGTCAGGTGCTCCAACGAGTACAGAAATAAGAGGATATCTGGTTTTACACCAGAGGGTTTTGGATGATCATCTTCAAAAACAATGTGAGTGAGGAGAGCAAAGGGTCAGAGTAGCTAGAGAAAGGAGAGTTTGGGATAGATGGAGACTTGGCCGGCGATAAGCAGGATGATGGGCCGGACCTACTGATGCTGGGAAGGAGCCGCTGACCATTTCTAAGCAAGGAAGAGAGGTAGGATTGTGCTGCCGAGGGCACAGCCCCCCGGGAGAACAGTGGTAAAGGAGGGAGAGTTCTTTGGGTCAGTCAAGGAAACCCGAGAGGTCTAGGCTTTGCTTAAGGATTGAATAGTGACCCCTCCAACTGAAAAATATGGCGTGCGCATCTATATCTTTTGCCAGATTATTTCAAAGTCCCCTTGATACGGTTATACTTTGGCCCCGAGGGAAAGGTCGGAGGTAGCGGTACCGTCTGGGAGTCCGCTCTCTGCGAGGCAGAGGCGCGCTGGGGCCCTGGCGGAGCCAGCGCGCGGCCCAACATGCAGGCGTTCCGGGATTATGGGGCGAGTGCAGGAGAGTTTCCGGGCGGGAATGACCGACACTCCTCTGTCAGGTTTCATCAGGGGGCTGGGGTTTCACGCCGCTCTCAGGACCAGGAGAAGAAAGGCCGAGACCTCCGCTGGACTTCGGATGTGGAGGGCAAGACGTGGGGAGTGGCCGGCAGGCCTCCGGGGACAGCTGCCGCCCCCAGCGGGTGCCAGGCCCACCTCGCCGCCCGAGGCGGCGCCCGGAGATGCGGCCTCTTCCTGTCCGCCATTCCCGCGGCACCTGAGCGCGCCCGTCGGCGGGAAGAGAAGGATCTCGGGGCTGATGACGGAGAGGGCCGCGAGCGGGGCGGACGCTGCTCGACACAGAGGCAGTGCCCGCGGCTGGGAGCGGCTAGCGCGGGTCGGGCCGCCTTCCTGTCGCGGCTTCCCCTCACCGTGCAAGCCGGCTCTGCTGGTGCAGGGCCCACGCGCAGGGCGCCGGCCGCTCCGCGGGGAGGAGCGCTGGGCCCCATTCCGTGGGACCCCTGGGGGGCGGCGCATCTCTCACCAGTGACCCCGAACTTTTTTTTTTTTTTTTTTTTTGAGACAGGGTCTCGCTTTGCAGTTCAGGCTGGCCCTGAGCTCACTATGGAGCCCAGGCAAGCCTCGAACTCAGCAATCCTCCTGCCTCTGCCTCCCGAGTGCTGGGATGACAGGCGTGAGCCACCACGCCTGGCTCTGTGGGGTGTGGTACTGATTACTGGTGGGCACGAGTCACCACGCCCAATATCACATCACTATGTGGTCAGCGGGATCAAACCAGGGACCTTGCGCTTGCTAGGCAGGCAGTGGAACCACTGAGCTAAATCTCCAGGCCGACCCCAAACTTTTTAGAGCTGTCAAGGGCAACAGCCAGCCAGCTGTGGCATACACACCACAGGTACATTCTGCCCTTGTCCCCACCCCTGCAGTCCGCTCGTGGAGCTTTTTCTCAAGGCTCTCGGCAGACGGAGCTGATCCTACCTCCCTTTTTAAGTCACATACACCTTGTTCCTCTGTGACCATGTGTTTGGCCCTCTGTGTCTGGTGTGTTGGCAGAAGCAACTACCATAGATCACATGTCCAGAAAATATCTTTGTCCACACTGAATGTATAGACATTTTCCTTGTCATAATCATCTAGACAACAGAGTATAACAACTACACAGTATTTGCACTGCATTAGGTAGTCTAAATAACTAAGATCTGATTGAAAGTGTTTATAGGAAGATCCGCAGAAGTTGTGTGAAAACATTACGCTATTTTCTATAAAGACTTTGAGCATTCCTCAATTCTGATATTTACCCAGTGACCTGGAGTGAATTTCCCAAGAATACTGAGAATGGCTAAAGCCCCCAGGGCTTAGCATGGTCCCCACATTTGCTATTAATGATTGAGGGGCGGCGGGAAGCTCTGGTGTGGGGTGCTATTAAGTTGTATTGGTCACCTAGTAGTGATCTTTAAGGGACTAGTTCTCATCTGATGGAGGTTCTAGAAGCAAAATGCAGTGGCCTGAGGCATAGAGAATGACCAGGAGCTAAATAAGTAGAAATAGTGTCTATAGGGATAGAGGCCAGCTACTGTCAATTCCCGCAAGCCCTTTCTCTCCAAGGGGAAATCACAAGCCAGTTAGGAGCCAGAAAAAACAATTATTTGGAAAAGTAAATTTGTACAAGAAAGCTTGATCAGTGGACTTAGGAGCATGCGTAGAGGTCAAGTCTTAGGAAAAGGCATATTTTTCCTTTAAAGGAAGGAAACAAGGGGGGGGGGCGCGGAGATTTAGCTCAGTGGTTCCGGTGCCTGCCTCGCAAGTGCAAGGTCCTGAGTTTGGTCCCGGTGACCACCAGCAATCAATACCACCTACCACAGTGCTGGGCATGGTGGCTCATGCCTGTAGTCCTGGCACTTGGGAGGCAGAGGCAGGAGGATTGCTGAGTTCGAGGCTTGCCTGGGCTACATAGTGAGCTCAGGGCCAGCATGAACTACAAAGCGAGAATCTGTCTCAGAAAAAAAAAAAAGGAAACAAGGGAAAGAGTTTCGAGGTAAAAACCCAACAAATTAGGATGATAAGGAGCTTGACACATAAAATGTGCAATATTTTGGGGGAGGGGTGTAACAGGCAGGTAAAAGAATGAGAATAAAAAGGAATAATAAAAAGTAAGAAAAGCTCAGTAAGATGACTGAAGAGGGCTTCATCAGGGTAATTTGATGTTGTCAGAAATGCCCATCAGTCTTAAAGCAAAAGCCAGGAGGCAAAGTAATGAAGAGCACCAGGAGCTTCCGGCAAATAGAAGTGGCAGGAAATCATGGCTCTGAGCTTTGGGAGGGGATGGAGAGAGCCCGGGACCCAGCAAGAGGTCCAGGTCCACAAACGGCCCACAGCGTGGGGCCTTCAGTGCTGCTCCCCACCGCCTCCGGAGGGGATTCCTGCCCACCAGCTGGCTGCACAGACATTACACAACTTACTCTTTTTTTTCCCCTCCGGAACCGGGGATTGAACTCGGGACCTTGCACTTATGAGGCAGGAGCAGCGCCTCTGAGCTGAATCGCCAGCCCTACGCAGCTTACTCTTAGCTGACAAAGCCACACAAGGGAGTGCGTGCTGTTGTCATGGACTTGTGGGGTGCTTAGTTTATGGGACTAAGCATTCTACTTGCTCCAGAATGTCAGAAATTATTAAATATTCAGTAGTGCTAGTTCAAGACAGAGAGCAGGACTCTTTAGGCCCCAAAAGAGAGCAGTCCACACAAATATTAGCTTTGCATTTCTATTACCAAATGTCTGACATAATGAACTTACAAGGGGAAGAGGTGTTCCCATGGTCTGGGCCTCTGGGGAGGGTGGTGCATTATGGGGGAGTGTGTGGTGGGCCAGACTCTGTCTTGAGCCAAGAAGAGATGGGGCTCCCGGGTCCCTTTCGAGCATCCTACGGAGTCCACAAGGCTCCGTCTCCTGCGGGTGCCGCACGGAGTGCTGTCGTCACGTGCACACAACGTTTATTTCTCACGAAACGCTGCTGTGTGCGGTGTGCTGTGTGCTAGTGGCTGGGCCCTGGGCGCATAACCTGTTGGCTGCGTGGACTCTTCACTGCTACTGAGGAAGCACAGAGCGGTGCCGCAGCTGTGGTTTATGTTGAAACTTCGCCCTCCGGTGCCGCTTCCGTTCTGGCGGCTCCGGGGTTTGAATTCTCCCCTCCGCCTTTGCGGGCAGGGCGCACGGCGCGAACGCCTAATTGCGGATTTCTTCCGACGACCTGATTGCCCCAGATGATCAAGTTGACAGCTCTGAGTAATTATCCTGATTATATCTGACATCGAAGCATTCCGAATCTTAACCAGATGTTGTGATAACTGTTAGCACGAATTTGCATATGCATGCACACGAACACACACACACAGAAGTGGTTCAAGTTTCCAGCCTTTTTAAAATATGTTGTAGAGTATTCAGGGCGTATTATGGACTCCTATGGCCAAGATGCTTCTTAGGGATGTATGTGTGTGTGTAGATATCTTTATATATCCCTAAATGGCGGAATTTTAGGCCAGTGTAAGTGAATAGAAACTCTGTGTATTTATTCAGTGAAAATATATTTATTGGGCTGGAGATTTAGCTCAGTGGTTTCAGTGCCTACCTAGCAAGTGCAGGGTCCCTAGTTTTTGTTTTTGTTTTTTTTGAGACAGGGTCTTGCTTTGTAGTTCAGGCTGGCCCTGAGCTCACTGTATAATTCAGGCAAGCCTCGAACTCAGTGATCCTCCTGCCTCTGCCTCCTGAGTGCTGGGATGATGGGCGTGAGCCACCAAACCCTGCATTTGTGCTATGTGGTACTGATTGCCGGTGGGTGTGAGTCACCATGCCCAATATTGTTGTATGTGGTTACTGGGGATCAAACTAGGGACCCCGCAGGCCGGAGGATTAGCTCAGTGGTTCTGACGCTTGCCTCGCAAGCGCAAGGTCCTGAGTTCGATCCCGATAACCACATACAATGCTGGGTGTGGAGACTCATGCCCACCAGCAATCAATACCTCATACCACAGTGCCGGGTGTGGTGGCTCACGCCTGTCATCCCAACACTCGGGAGGCAGAGACAGGAGGATTGCTGAGTTCGATGCTTGCCTGAATTATACAGTGAGCTCAGGGCCAGCCTGAACTACAAAGCAAGACTCTGTCTCAAAAAAAAAAAATTATTTTCAAAATGAAGACATATGCTCTGACCATTAAGAAAATCTTGGGCTCAAGGAGAGGCTGACACATATTTTCAAAGCTTTTTAATTGCCAATATAAGACATAATGCGAACTGCATGAAGCCAAGGTATGCAAAGCACCGTAGCTCCATGGCAGAGGGAGGGATGAGCTCCGCCCTGAAGGATGAGTCAGCTTCACAGCAGAAGGAAACAGAGAAGTCAGGCCATAAAGGAAGAGCAGAGTTTGCCAAGTGAATGCCAGCGAGTTGGAGTGGGGGCGCGGAGACGGCGGAGAGCACATGCCATTCCAAGCCAGGGACACAGCAGGTGCAGAGACAGAAAGGCAGTGTGATTACGGGGCCTCGAGAATGAATGGGTGATTTGACGTGCGCATGTTGAATCTAGAAGAGCAGAGGGACTGGGTGTGCGGCTCAGTGCGTGGGAAAGAGCGTGTTTCCCAGCCACAAGGCCTTGGGCCCAGTACCTCCCCCAGCACTGACAGCACAGCACACGGCTGGGCTGATAGCAGTTGAGAGTGGTTGAGCCATGTTTGGCAGGGTGGGGTGGATGAAAAAACCAGTTAGATGGCAAAATAAATTCTCCTGATCTGTTGCACAGCACGGTGACTATTGCTAACAATAAGATATATTTCAAAGTTGCTGAAAAAGAGTTTAGATATTCCCCCCCAAAGTAAATGAGTATGTGAAGTGTTGCATGCCATTAATTAGCTTGATTTCACCACTATGCAATGTATACATATACATCATAACATCACATGGCACCCACACATACATACAATTATTACTTCATGGTTACACATGGAAAACATCTGCATTTTTTTAAAAAAGAGAGAAAAACACAGTAATGAACTAACCCTGCACAACAATGCGGACTAATCACACACAGTATTGAGAAGTAAGATATGAAAGAAAACGAGATTCTGGTTTCGTCCATAGAAATAATCTTTAAAACAGGTAAAAGAAATTGTATGCACAGCGCTAGAAGAAGAGTGTTAGGTAACTCTGGGGAGCAAAAATCATCACTGGGAGCCACAGGGCAGTTTCTAAAGCACTGTGTGTGCTTAATTCTCTGGCACAGATTGCAAGAGAGTCAGCTTTACCATTGTCCATGATAAATTTGAGATGCAACCCCAAATTTCAGTGAATGCTTAAGTTACCAAAAATCTGCCCCAGTAAAAGACACATTGCTATTAATCCACCTCAAAATACTCCACACATACTTTTTAAAATTTTTATTAGCCTCTACATGCTAATTACATTCATCAGGGGAATTGGTACATGTACGTGATGCCCTTCCATTCATTTTTTTCCCCTTCTCTCCTTTTTTAAAGCACTTTTCTTTTTTTTTTTTGCTGACATCCAGTTCATTTATTTTATGTCTTTATCCAGGTAATTATCATAAATACAGATTTGGCCAAACAGACCAAAATACATATAATACACATAAGATAATTATATTAAATCAAGGTACATATTTAGACACATTGCCTGTGCTGAATTACAGTAACATTTTTCCTCTATTTTCCTGTTGTCTATCTTTTATTTTGTACTTTACTTATCTATTGGATTTCTCATATAAGAGAAACAACGAGATATTTAAGCTTGTCCTCCCTCACTTTGAGCACACTGATCCCATTTTTCTCAGCACTTTTTGACTTCGGGGAAGAGCCAGAGATCACCCAGTGCCAGACCTGGTGAACAGGGTGAGATTTTCCAAAGGACGGCACTCGGCAGCAGCACTGTCTTCCTTAAATCACATTTCATGAAGACACTCATAAAAGAGGGCTCAGAGCTACTCCAGAAAGTGGCAAGAATGACAGGGTACTTTCGAGGGTGACTGATGACAGTGTGTCATATGCTATCGTTGTTTTTATTTAAACATACATTTTAATTTTGGGGTAGGCCACGTATGTCTGTGAATAAATCTGACGTATACATCTTTTTCTAGATAAATTAAGTTACACACACACACACACAAATAACCAAGGCAACAACCTTACATCTGCTTCTGGAGTTATTCCAAAATAGCTTTGCAAGAAGCAAAGGAAGATTGTGTTAACGCTTAATGAATTGACCTTACCACCTCTGACCAAATCTTTACGAAGAGGATGCCATTCTCTCCTTTTAGTGGGCTTCTGCTGGTGAGGAGGGAAAGCTTGACCACCTGCTCGCAAAGTGACCGCCCGTGGCCTTTTCGGGGCAATGGGAACAAGCATTTATCTAGTATCAGAACTGCGCGCTACGGTGAACAGAGAGAAGCAAACAGCTAAGAGCGCGAAGTCGCTTTTATTAGAGTGTGTTCCCATACGCTAATCAAGACATATTATCCAGTTGTAGCTCTTTATGTTGAACCAATTTCGCTGTTTTGGAAAGTTTTGAAAGTAGTGCAGAGAATTCCTACATACCCCTCACCCAGCTTCTCCCAATAACATTTTATGTACCCACAATCAATGATCGAAACCAGGAAAGTACCTCTGGTGCAACACTATTATCTTAGTACATATATATATATATATATATATACACACACACACACACACACACACACACACACACACACACACACTGGGGTGAACTCAGGACCTTGCAGTCAGCAAGCAGGTGCGGCACCACTAAGGTATATCTCTGGATTGATCTGTACATTTTTGAGTTAATAAACTTATTCAAAACCTTGTTATGTATTTGGAAGGCATCTGAATTTTTTTGTTTGTTTGTGGTACTGGATGTAGCCAGAAACCATAATGTTTAGTAAAGTCGATCAGATGCATAAGCTTAAATACCACATGGCTTTTCGTGTATGAGAAATTTAAAATATAAATGAAGAGCAAAATAAAGGATACACAATATAAAATAGGGAGCTAGATCTTTTGCCAATGCACAGGGCACCAAGAAATGGAGCGAAGGGGATTTTAAAAAAAGAATTAGATGTGTCGTGAACATCTGACAACTCTCTGTGAGTACATGCAAACATGTACTAATTAAAAATTGGAAAAAAATGACAAGAAAGAAAACCCAGATCTCACTCCCATTAGGCCTCTAACCAGTAATCACCTTTACTGACTACTGAAAAAGTCAAAAGTCATTTTGCATTTCCTGCACTTATAAGGGCTTTTGGAGTAAATGGTTTTGAAAATTCTTCATGTTTTAATATGCTCCCACCCCAGTACCATGTGACTGTGGCACCCATTTTCCAGGTCATTGGCCAGGGCCGTCGGCACTGAATTCAACTGAGAGTACAGTGAAATTTACCGGGACTTGGCCTGCAATTCACCGCCACAGGATGCTGCTTAGTCCTCTTCCCCTTGGGACGCCAAGACCTCGTGATGGCCTAACCGATGAACCCCTTCTCCTAGGTGGGCTTCTCAGAGCCACAGTGCGGTTGGTGGGTTGCTTAAGGCCAGAAGCCGATCTGGAGCCCGGGCTGGAGGAAGTGGGAGGAGGTTAGGGGCCGAAGCTCTGGAGAAGCCAGGCAGGCGAATCCTGGACGCCGCCCCCAGGCCGCGGCCCTCCCTGTGTGGTCGGTGGGACCCACGTTCATGTCACACACGGAGACAGGCTCGCTGAACGGCAGGTGGGTTCCTAGTACAAAGCCCTAAGAATGGCGGAGGCAGGGCTCGGCTCCAGAACAGCGACAGAGTCAGCAAGTTGATGGAGAAATGTGCCAGGGGCGACGGGACAGCGGGCACATTTCCCGTTCAGATCAGTGCTGCGCAGGAGGCGCCGAGCGGGGGTTCGTTTGCGGGGCTGAGCGAGAGCAGCTCCCTGGAGAAGGCTTCTTCGTGTCCCAGCTCCAGAAAGGTCCACGTCTCCGCGGTGCCTGTGCTCTCCGATCAGAGGACATTTCGGTGGCAACTGTGGAGGATTTCCACCGAAACACCCAGCCTCACAGCCAGTTCAGTTCCCGTCGCCCTTCTCCGCTGTTCTTTTGATTTAGCCCACTTATCCGTCCTGTGGTTTGATTTTGATCCACAGCCCATCCCCGGGTTGTGGGTGGACTTTGGAACGCGCGCTGGCGGTGGCGGAGGGCAGAGGTGTGCTGGGCACGGTCAGAGAACGGAGCGAGGGGACCAGGAAGGAAACGATAGGAAGGAGGAGGACGCAAGAGGAAGCCCTGACCGGATCCGTCCTCCTCCGCACCTCTCGGCTTCCTGTGACCCCCGGCCAGCTTCTGGCCTTTGGCTTTGCTGCTCTTTCCTGTTGGCTCTCGTCCTCTGCAGCCAGCCGCTGGCCGGCTGCTCCCCGCAGAGGCTCCTTGACCACCCGACACGGGTCTGTCCCCGGCCTGCGCTCCCTGACTCTGCTGGGTATTTCCGGTCGCTCCTGCAGCCCCACGTCCCACCCTTCTCACCGGGGCTCTGCTCAGGCGCAACGTCAAAGGATCCTTGTACTCTCAGGCTGCACCAGCGGGGACTCAGAGGGAAGGAGGAGAGAGACCTTCAGTGTTCTGGGTCCCTCAAATGAGGTGTCTCGGTGTCTGTCGACCGGGACTCACGCGGTCCTCCTGTCACCCTCCTCAGCCCTGCTCCCTCCTCCCGGGCGCCAGTCCCTTCCCTCCCCTCGTCCTTGGGCCGAAAGCTGATGACCATCCCCAGGCCTCGGTTGCCACATATTCATCCCAGCTCCCCCCACCCCGTCTCCAACTTTGTGAATGATCAGATTTAAGTTTGGCACCGGTGACCTGTTGGGAGTCAGGTGACGCCCCGGACAGCCAGGGTGAGGGAGAACTTGGGCAGGCGACACGTGAGCACCATTTCCACGGCGCACAGGAAGGGAGGGTGAGCGGCCGTGCCACCCCGCCTGCGAGAGGGACCCGCTCTGTCCCTGCTCTAGGCACGCTCTTCCCCGTGGCAAGGGATCTGGAGCTGAGGGTCCATGCCAAGTGCGCAGACCGTCCTCTCCTGCCCACATGACCACGGGCAGAGCCCGCCGGCCACCTTTCCGGCGTGCAGACCTGTGTTAGTTATTTTCTTGTTGCTGGGGCAAAATACCCAACACCCACAAGATAAAAGAGGAGAGCTTTGTTTGGGCTCAAAGTTTACAGAGGTTTCCACTCAGAGTCAGCTGGCGCCGAGGCAAAGAGGCGCGGCAGAGAGGGACTGCAGGAGAGGAACGTCCGTGCCAGGGGAGGCAGGAGCAGCGAACTGCGAAGGGAGCATCTGCAGGGATCCGTATCTCCCCACCAGGCTTCGCCCCCCAGCGTCACACTCAGCTACAAAGCCACTGTGGGCGGGTCCAGCGCACACACCCAGGATGCAGGATCTCAAACCCGCGATCTAGTCCCCTCCCAAGAACCCAGTTGTGAGTGCTCGAGGCTGTGAAGGACATCTGGATGCAAACCATCACGTGATTCGGGACAGTTAAACTCAATCATGAATTTGACTGGTTTCAAAGCTCCCTAGATTAGCGAAGCGCACTTGTGGGTGTGTCTCGGTGGGTCCTGGAGGCGTGATCTTGGGCCCGCTGGGTCTGGCCTGTGGCCCCCCCCCTCCGGTGTGGCTCTCTTGCTCTTCTGGTCTCCGTAAAGCGAAAGCTCTCCACTGCCAAGCCCTCTCACCACCATGCTCCTGCCTCGGAGCCAGCTGGACATGGACTCAACCTTCGGAAATTGGGAGCAAAACTAAATCTTCCTCCTTTGGTTGTGTTTGTCAGGTATTTGGTCCCAGTGACAAGCTGGCCAGTACAAGACCCCTGGGCCCAACCCAGACAGAGGATGTTGGTGGTGGAGCGTGGACGGAGCTTGGGTGACTGGGCTGGGACATCCCGCCGTGGGCACCGCAGGCCTCTCACAGCGGGACAGAACTAGGGTGAGGAGGGCCGGGCTGTAGCTCAGCGGCACCACACCTGCCTTGCAAGCACAAGGTCCTGAGTTGGATCCCTAATACCAGAAACCAAACCAAACCAAATCAAAACAAAACAAAAAACTAAGGTGAGGAAATCGGAGTGTGGGCAGTGAGCTAAGGTCACTCCCTTGACCACCCCATTGGAGCACAGAGCTCAAGGGGTCTGAATTATAAGAGAAAATTAGTCAGCAGGTTGTTATGAAGCCATATTTATCAAGGGCGGTGACAGAATACATTTATTTCCTGCTTTGCCAGATTTGTGTATAACTTTTTAATAAGTAGAAGTCTGTGGTATATAGACTTCCATTTGTGCTTTTACTTTGGAGCCTGCAAATATGGGTGGGTGGTCTTCAGAGTACGACCGTCCCAGGAGCAGGCAGCTTGTGCTAATTCCAAAGATGTGTAGAGAAGGAGAGCCATCCAGTGTCTCATCGGCCCTTGCCGTGAGCTCGGACCCTCTGATCCTTTGTTACGTGTGAGTTCCTGAAGAGGGACTGTGCCTTAGGGAGACCGTCCCCGTGACAGGACAGGATGCTGGTCAGAGGCGGATCCCGCTCGTGTAGGCTCTGCTCAGGAAGCCTGGGGTGGGCCCGGTGGAGGGGAAGAGACATCAAAGTGACTGTGGGTGGTCAGCAGCCCCTCCCCTCCTGCGGAGGTGAGCAGGCCCTCGGACTCCGCGTCTGCACTCCCGGGAGCGCGGCGGGAGCCCAGGACACGGGCATCTTGCTGCTGCCCCTTCCTGCTTCAGCCCAGGGACCTGAAGATTACTACACGGAATACACCCACCTTTGTGCGGGCTGCGTGGGGCAGGGCCTTGGCACTGGGAGTGCCTGGCTGGGTGGGGGCACTCCACGGAGGGCTTGTGGGTGCTGGCAAAAATGCAGGTGGGAGAAACTGCCCTTAAATGCGGCTTTCTTACCTAATGGCCTGAAGCACCATTCAAAATTGGTCCCTCTGCCTCCGCACAGCCTACACTGCCGCCTGGGTTTCCCACTGTAGCGGGGTGCAAGATCTGGAGCATGTTACCTCCAGGACCCCGGCTGTGGGCCTGGGAGGCTGAGGAGATTTAGGGCACAGAATGGGTTACTGAGATGGTTCCATGATTCCCGGGTGTCCCGTCCAGGAGCCCTGGTGTCCCCAGACTTCCATTTGTGCTTTTAAACAGTAACTGCACTTACAGGCATAGATAACAAAGTCTAAGGAGAAACCACAGAGGGAGGTGTGGACTTGAGGCTGCTTACATGACAACTCCTCAGGATCTTCCTGTGTGGGGCAGCCTTCCTGGAAGGACCTGGGAGGCCTGGGGGAGCCAGCTGTGGTCTCCAAGGATCCTTGCCCGCAAAGAAGGGTCTCTAGGCCCCACGAGACCCCACTGCCCTGCCCCTGCGGTGGGTTCCAGCCCACAGAGGGCCCTTCTCCTTCCTCGCCAGCTTGGGCACTAGGGCCGGGAAGGCACACCCTGCCCAGCCCCTCCCCCTCCCGTGCCCCTTCTCCCAGAGTCAGCTCAGGGTCCGGTGGATTCTGCCTGTCGGCTTTGCTCTGGGTATCCCGGTTCACGAAGCTTCAAAGGCCTTGTGCGGAAGGAGCCCCGTCAAGGCCACCCCACCACCGAGGCGGAGAGGACAGGAGGGAGGAGGCGGATCTCAGAGAATCTCTCTCTCCTGCAGCCCACTCTGCTCCCCGCGGCCTCTCTCTCCTCCTAGGATCTCGTCCTGTGGTTCTCGGTTCAGGAGGGGCCACTAGGACTGGAGCCCCGGCCCGGGGGGTGGGAGATGTGTCCCAGGATTCCTCTGGGTGCTGTTCCCGACTGAATGATGTCCCTTCAGGCCGATCCTGAGGAGTTGTCATGTAAGCAGCCTCAAGTCCACACCTCCCTCTGTGGTTTCTCCTTAGACTTTGTTATCTATGCCTGTAAGTGCGGTTACTGTTTAAACAGAGGTGAATCTTAAAACGGACGCTCCCCCGGGGGCTCCTTTATGTGTACACATACAAGTGCCTTCTCCTTTGAGGTCTCCACTTGGACGTTTCTGTCACCCCGACCCTATGGCCGCACTCGTGTTTTTCTACACCAGACCCCGCCCCTTTCCAGTTTTCCCACCTGTCTTCATCTCAGTCAACCCGAAGGTCGAGCTGGTGTGTTTTTGCTCAGTGACATACCCATCGCTGGCGGGGTGCCCAAGACAGAGCAGGTGGTAGCAGGTGCTCTAGAATGTGTCCCATGGGGGAGATGGCAGGTGGCTGGAAGACAGGAGCATGAAAGGAAGAGGCATATTCATGTGGGAGGCAGGTCTGAACAAAGTCCAAAGCTAATGGTTCCTTTTATGCTTCTGTTTTACGTTGACACAATGAGGTAGATCGAGATCGGCATCTCTTCTTTGCTTGGAAGGAAGAAGAAGAGAGCCTTTGACAAAGGAGAGGCCTTGGCCTTGGCTTAGGGATGTGACTGGCGGCTGCGTGCGCTGTGGCCTTGAAGCCAGAGGCAGCAGATGTCCGGAGTCGGCCCTTTTGTGTTGGCCAAGTCAGCGTCCGAGCGTGTCAGCACCACGGACAGGACCCAGGCTCCCTCAGGAAAGGTGGCGCCTGCCGGGAATCCTCAGTCCAAGGGGAGGCCTGCTCCTGGCTCTAGGTGCAAGGGAGCTGCTCTCTGTTTCTCCACTGGATGGCACTGCTGCCCAGGGCTCGAGCTCTCCCAACCGTGGAACCGGAAGGAATTTCTGGACCAGCCTAGACTAGGGAATGCTGGCAGGGGGCCTGGTCCTGGGCTGCCGTCTTTGTGCGGCTTCACTGGCACTGAGGAAAACTTTGGTGGGACATTCTGCTTGTAGTTGTGTTAAGACCCAACTTGACATAAGAATAGCCATTTGGTTAAAAAAAAAAAAAACCTCCACTTGTGTCCTGTAACCTCCCTGTGAACCAGGAATTTGTCTCCTTAAAAACTGTTCACCCAGCCGGGCGTGGGTGTAATCATGCCTGTAATCCCAGCACTCGGGAGGCAGAGGCAGGAGGATTGTTGAGTTCAAGGCTTGCTTGGGCTACATAGTGAGCTCAGGGCCAGCCTGAACTACAAAGCCAGACCCTGTCTCAAAAAAAAAAACTGTTCACCCACCTGATGCGAACCAGTGATCTAATCGTTGCTAGTGGCTTCTGCACTTTAACAATCGAATGATCTAATCACCTTTGCATAGAAACCTCTTGGTAACAGGTGGGGAGTAGCAAATTTTGCCTTCAAATATTGTGTGTGAGTGTGAGTGGGTGCCTTCTTCCGCGCGGAAGGATGGCCCTCAGCTGAGTTATAAAGCTCTTGGTTGGACTTTAAGATCATGTCGTGTCCTGAGAGATTGTTTCGGTGGGACTTGGGCACAACAGTTGTTTCCCGCACCAAGACCTCGTGTTTCCTGACTACCCCTCATGCTGTGCAGACACCCGAGCTGGGGGGTGCATAGACACTGTCTGAAGGAGGCCGGGGAGGAACTGCCCAGAGCTCAATTCCCCCGACCCCCCCATCCAGACAATGGATGGGCACTGCCTATTAAGTGCTCAGTGTGCCCAGGCCCTGGGGCTTCTGGCTTCATAGATCAGGGGCACACACAGGGCAGACAGCTGCGGAGCTGGCCCTTGGCATCTTCCCTGAAGGAAGTACATGGCAAAGAAGATGGAGACATCCAGGACATCAGTGGGAGAGGAAGCCATCCTCGCAGGGCCCAAGAGTTAGTGAGACAGAGACATCATGGAAAAGTTGAGACGGTGGCTCTGTCATGGCTCCTGCGCATGGAGTGGCCTCGCCTTCCAGGACTCCAGGGTCATAGCCCTGCAGGGACAAGTCAGCACTGTCAGCTGGCATCCCGCTCAGTGCCCACAGGGAACCCTGCTAGAGTGACCCCAGTCTTCCTTCAGGGGGTAGGAGCCAAAGGCCAGGGCAGAGGCTTTGGGCCCAGGGGTCTTTAGAGCAGCTCAGAGCAGCTAGAACAAGGAGAGCGAGCATCAGAACAGAGCGGCCTCTCTGTGGCAGAGTGCGTACTTCCGAGCAAAAACCCCGGGGAGCAATTTTATTACACATCCCCCCAGGTGACCTCAAGGGCACCATGGTGCCCTCCTGCCATCATCAACTCGGAACACAGGTCTGTCCCACCCTCCCCGGCCAGCTCCGCTCTCTTTGCCCAGAAGCAGACCCGGGGAACATCACTGACTGTAAAGATCAATAAAAGTGTCATCCCCTAGACATCATGGATAGTTTTTAAGAAAAAAAAAAAGGAGGTTCAAGAGACTGGCTAACCCATGAGGAGTGCTTTATCCTCTACAACAGATGGTGCCACTTCCGACGTTTTAGGGAAACGCCTCTCCTGGGCCTGTCCCTAGGGCCACTGCAGCAGTACGCTCACAGTCAGCCCCGCACTCAGGCGCAGGAGATCAGAGCCCGGCCTGTGTTTTCAGAAAACCTCTGTCATTTTGTAACCAGAACTTGGACAACAGAAGAAGGGTCTTTGTCTTCCTGACGAACACCTGGCTCAAGAGTCAGGGATACAGCTTCGTGACTGAGAGGAGACAATAACATCAGATGATTTGATCCAATCCAGTACTAACAGTCAAGTACCTGTTGTGCACCAGGTATAGATACGGTAAAGGGAGTGGTAGGCAACGTGAATGAAGGGGACAGTGCTAAAGGACATCACAACCCACGCAAGGGTTGGTTTCACTTTATCTTTGAGAGGAGGTAACAAGGTCTGTAGAGAGAAGAGCATGATCAGATTTCTGTTTGAAGACTTAGCTGGACTACTGTGCTTCAAATCAGCTAGAGGAGAGAAACAGGCTGTCACGTGACATAAAAAAGCTGACGGGAAATCAAAAGAGGAGCAGAGAAGGTGTTTTAGAGGAGGTTAATAGAGTTGCAAACACAAATACACACAAGTAATGTTTAGGAGGTAAAGGTGGCAGAACTCAGGAAGAATTGCACATGGCAGACCACTTAGAAGGACAATGGCCAGACTGTGGTCTGGGCCAGCTGGGGGGTATTGGAGACGTTCTCTGATGTGATGAATCTGCACAGGGTAAAGTTCCCCCTTCTCTGGGCCTTACTTTCTTCTGTGGCTCCTTCCAACTTTTACAGTCTTGATTTCTACTTCCCAGAACGCAGATGGGCCAGCTGAAGGATTGCCAGAAGCAGCTGGTTACACAACCTCTAAGACAAAGGGTTACAAACGACAAAATCTCTCTTGCGCCTGTTTCTGGTAAACCACAATGGAGGAAGGTCTGCATTTTGCAAGACTGAGGTCAAAGTGGAGCCTGCAGTATGTGTGGCCCCAGAATAGCAGAGGGAAGCTGGTATCAGTTGAAGAGGAGAAAATAAGGCTTTTTATAAAACACTAGTTATTCTAGTTCTTTTTACTTATTTAAGTCATGCCTCCATTTTATATTATTTAATGAAAAAGAAAAAGAAAAATGTACTGAAGACTCTGTACGTCGAATTTTAAAAAGCCCAATACTCATGCTAACATTGAGGCACTATGGGCTCATCCACTGTGATAAACGTGCCAATTTGTGCAAGATGTGAGAGGGGAGAGGGTAGGACTCTGTGTGTCCCCGTGCATGCTTGCCATGCATGGGAGACCCTGTACTTTCTGCTCAAGTGTGCTGTGAAGCTAAACTCTAAAGAAAAGTCTAATAAAAAAGACAAGTTTCAGGGTTGGTATTCGGAGAATGGGATCAGGAAACTTTTCCCCCGAAAAGGACCATATAGCGAATTATTGTAGGCTCCGTTGCCTTGTTACTGCTGCTCAACACTGCAGTGTGGTACAAAGGCGTAATGCAGAACTAGTAGGCTGGGCACGTTTTATAGAACTTTACTCACAAAAGTAAGTAGTGGGTCAGATTTGGTCCATTGGCTGTAGTTGGCCAACTTCTGTTCTCTGAGATTCAATTAAGCACAAGTGTGGAAATTAGGCGGATTAGGAATTCATAAATCAAGCAATCTCTAAGCCACCGAAAACAACTTTCCTAAGCTGTACCTATCAAAATCTGAAGGCAATACGTTTGCAAATCCAAATCTAGAACTACAAGTCCCATTCTGAGGAAACAAGCCAGGGCTTTGGAAAGATGTTAGAAGACCAAAACTTCCATGCCTTAGACTTTTTTTTAACTTGTGTCATGTGTGTGAAATTTTACATACAGATATTCCTCATGTAACAGCCTGCCCATTTAATGACTGTTCAGACTTACAATCACATGTGAACTTAAGATCCAGGTATGTGATCCGCTGAGGAGCCCTATGGTGGCTTCTGCAGGATGTACTGTAATTTCTGCTGATTTTACTGTATAATACAGTCCTGTAGCTTTATGTTCTGTTATACACCTGAGTCTTGCATATGAGTTATTCAAATCAAAGCAAAGCCATCAAGTTGGAGTTTCCTTTGACCATTTATTTGTTCTGAATATTGTAACATACATACTATACACAATTCCTCGTTTAGTGACCAATTCATTTGACAACCTACGTGCAGAAACAGAACTCAGTCATTGAAGGGTAAATAACTTATGCATTTGAATGAAGTATTTTATGGGCAAATGCCCTTTAAATTGTTTCCCCACTACGTAGATTGCTTTTGTCACATTTCAGAGAACTACTTCTGTTGTGGAAAAGTATTTTGAGGTTGTTAGAATGAAGCTATTTTTGATGCTCTTGGAATTCAACAAACATTGTTAGTAAGTGGTGAAAAATCACCAAGTGGTATGTAATGCTAGAAAATAAGTGACTTAGGATTGGAGATAAGTGCTATAAATGTACGGTCTGGATTTTTAGTTGCAAAAGACAGAAGACCCAAATAAAACGAGTGTAGTAAAAATAAAGAAAGTAGTGGCTGATTGCAATCATACACAGCTTAACAATGATTTGGTCAGTGAGTACATATGTGATTACAGTCCCCAAAGATTATAAAGGAGCTGAAAGTTTCCTACTGTCTAGTTTTTTTACTGTATCTTTTACATGTTAAGATATGTTTGCATACATATTTACTGCTATACATGGTGCACATGAGTCCACTCGTT
The DNA here is from genome assembly GCA_004025085.1 of Thryonomys swinderianus. Taxonomy (NCBI): domain Eukaryota; kingdom Metazoa; phylum Chordata; class Mammalia; order Rodentia; family Thryonomyidae; genus Thryonomys; species Thryonomys swinderianus. Next base: position 30,286 of record PVIC010014070.1, read on the forward strand.
TAAACAGACCCTTTTACTGTGAAAAAGAAAATTTTATTGCAATGAGCAGAGACTAAAAGCAGGCCCTAAAATCCAGGAGAGATTCTAGCAGATAGCAAGGAAAGAAAACTATACTTAAATAGATTTGGGGGAAGGGGCTACAATCACAAGGAATGTTTATGACTTGGATGTCCAAGGATGGTCTGCTCTAGCGTGTGGTCAATCATTGTACCTCTTGGTGCCAGAAGGACTGTACACTCCATTCTACGTCCACTTGTCTTATTTAGCTGTTGTTTACTAAAAGCAGCTTCTTTGTTTTGTCCTGTTTGTTTAGGCCAGCACGACGTTCCCATCTTTTTGTTGTTATATATAGAAAAGGGGGGCCAGGAAAGTGGGTGGAGCTTCTCATGGCTGCTTTGTGCATGACAAACAGGAGGCAGAGACAGTCTACGTGGAAGAAAAGTCTCGGAAGGCTGGCCAGCCTAGTGTCTGCTGATTGGCCATTGCTTGTACATATTCCGGTAAGAATTGTGGAAGAGGTGTGCCAAGGCATGGCTCTAAAAGAAGGAGAATGATACAAACAAGAAGTCTGGCAAATGGAAGGAGCCAGGTAGCCCAGCCCCAAACCTCAGTCCATGAGCTAGACAGGCATTATCCCGGGGGCTTGTCAGTCAGCTTTTTAGCTGCCTCCTGCACTATGCCTGATCGATTGGAATAAAAACGATGTTCTTCCCTTACCAGTCTTTGGCTAAGGACAGGTTCCACCAGCTCAGCAGCAAATGAGTTAACTGTAAGCTTTTGAGGAGGCAATTGGGAAGTGGGGAGGCCGGGATGAGGCTCGGAAGAGTAGGAAGAGGAAGCCTAACTGGATCGGAAGGTGAAGGGAGAGGTTTCCTTAGACTAACAATAACAGGTTGTACGAGGAGAAGAGATTCCATCTCTGGGACAAAGGACGACTGTGACACAGTTTTAAACAGAAAATGTTTCAGGTCCTTGATGCCAATGACCAACCAGGGGAAGGGTGAGATGGAAGGAAAACGATCTCCTCTGGGTAAAAGACACACGGATGCCCTGAAAACAGAAATCTTGTATCCATGCACGATGTCTCTAAAGTGGAAGTTTGGGGGTGAAACCAAGTAAGGTCAAAGACTGAACGCAGAGAGTGCATAAAATGACAAGACACACAAGAGCAAGGCGATTTTATGTCCTCCAGGATTCGAGCCGACCCGGTGGGAGTAGGCCAGATGACTTAAATTTCCCCAGGGAAAGACGGTCAGGCAGGCTGCCAGCTGGGCCCAGCTTCATGCGAGATCAGTGAACCCACCGAGAGGATCTGGGGATGCACCGCCGTTTCCATTTAGGCTGTCATAGAGTCTAAGGACTTAAGTTTTTTGTTGTTGTTGTTTTTAATTAGAATCTGTGTATTAACCAGGTCATCTTTGTGAGGCTGGGTGTTGGAAAAAGCCAGGAGAAGGTTAGCAGCATGGCTTCTGTCTTTTTGGACTTGCTGACAGGGAGATGGTCTCCGTTGGGGTCAGGTTCCAGACTGCAGTGTGGCCCTAGTGAAAGGTTCGGCCACATAAAAGCTCAAACAGTCTCCTCCGGGCACAGCTTTGATGTGAAAGAGAGCAGGGGAAAGCAGGGAAACTCAGTCTTCACAGAGTTCAGTGGTGACCTTGGTAAGGTGGGTCTTAAGGAGGCTATTAGCTCATTCTACCTTCCTGGAAGACAGGCCAGTAGGGAGTGTGAAGATTCCCTTGTCTACCAGGGGACTTAGACGCCTCTTGGGTAATTTGGCTGCTGAAAGCTGGGCCATTTTCTGGTTGAAAGGGGGATGATGTTAGTTAAGATAAGAGGGAGTTACAGTAAACTAGGATTAAAGGTTTCATTTGACCCTGCTATTCCCCTGCTAGGAATATACCCAAGGGAATTAAAAGAATCATATTGTAAAGTCATGTGTATACCCCTGTTCATAGCAACCCAGTTTGTGATAGCCTAATTTTGGAAACAACCTAGATGCCCATCAACTGGACGCTGGATAAAGACGTGGCTTATTTTATAAAATAGTGTATTATTCTGCCATAAACCATGACAAGTTTCATTCATTTATGTGCAAATGGACACACCTTGAGGACACACTAATAAGTGAAATAAATAGATCACAGATATGTAAATACCATATCTTTGGTATGAAAACCTGTAGATGTAAATAGTTCTAGAATGTATGATAGATTTTGTAAAATAGGATATATTCAAAGGGATTGTGGTGGGGGAATGTAATGAGGAGAAAGAATAAATATGATTTGGAAAGAAAAAGAAATAGCATGTATATAAGGGGTGGGAGGTTGTGGGTGGGTAGAGATATGGGTGAAAATGAGAATTAACTTCTGTCCTATACTGGTACAAATTCCCCAATGTTGAGTGCGACTATGAACTGTATATAAAATGTACCAATAAAGAATTCAATTTAAAAAAAAAAGATAAGAGGGAGTTAACTGCTGAGGCTATTTCTCAGCCCCATGGGGAAAACCTCCATCCTCCCCAGAAGGGGTCATCCCAGACTAGGAAGAGTTTTAACTTTCACACTCATGGCGCTGAGAGTGAAATCAATATGCCAGTCCTGAGTTGGGGAAAAAACCTTGTTCCTGATATGTAGGCAGGGGGGGTGGTCTCAGGGAGCCCTGAGGTGTGGGGACCTGGCAAGCGGAACACTGAGCAGTCGTAGTTCTGAGGAGGGCCTTCCCGGAGGAAAAGCAGAGTAGAGGCTCAAGCAGGCAGGCGAGGCGCTGTCGCCTTTGTGAAAATTGCCATGAAGGAATGAGAGAATGGAGCGGCCTGTGACGTGACGAGGAGGCCTTTCCCCGGGTGAGGAACCGTCCATCTTTGGCCGGGGTGGGGAGGTGTCCTGATAGTGTTCGCCCTCGGGAGGGGAACAGGCGGGAGTGAAGCCAGAAAGGGGAAGACACCAAACCTTGGGGTCCTGGCGGGAAACAGAGCCGCTTGCTTTTCAGTGTTATCCGCAAAGGCGTTTCCGGCAGCTACTGGGTCTGAAAGTGTCTGTGTCCTCTACACGGAAGCACAGCAGCCCCGTCAGTGAGAGTGGCTGAGGAAGAGCTTTCACGAGGGGGCGTTAATGACGGAAGAGCCTCGGAGGGGAGGACCCTCTGCCAGCAAGAGGACGGTGTGGTTGGAAGAGCCCGAGTCCGAGCGCTCGTTCAGCTGTGGGGAGACAGCGAGGGGGCCAGAGCTCCGGCCTCCGTCCTGGAGTCTCGGGAGACAACGGCGTATCCTGGCCCTGCGGGGTGCTGGGAGCAGGCTCGGGTGAACTCCCACTGACGAGCCAGGCGTGGGTGAGATCGGGAATGGGGAAGGCGAGATCGTGAAGGGAGGGGGAGGTTGCCGAGCGAGGCGGGGACACGCAGTCCTGCGCGGTAGGCTCTTTGGAAAGGGGTGGCGGGTTGATAAAGTGGGCGGCTGGATTAAAGTCGGGCCCCACGGTGTAACCACCGGTCTCCAGGAAAGGCGCACGAGGAGCCGCCCGTGGACGGCTTGGCCGGCGTGTGACAGTGGGGTCAGGCTGCCTGGACAGAGGCCCGGGCCCCGCTGGGACTCTGCGTCAGGACCCCCACCGCACATGCCTCGAGTTCTGTAGTACAAAGGCTGAAAGGCTGGATGAAGCCTTGAGGGCCAGAGTGGGGTTGTTTTTAGGGCCTCTTTTAGGGTGTGAAGGGACAGTGAGGGAAGGCTTTGTGGTCTAAGGGCTCACCAGGAGAGCAAGGCTGGGAGGCCTGAGACAGAAATGTCCTACTGTGCAGAGGAAGGAAAGAAGCTATTGATCGGCAGTAGGAACTGGAACGTGGGAAACCACGTGGATGCGGTCTGGAGGTGGCCCTCGGGCGTATTTGTGGAGAATGATGCCCAGATGGGTATGTGGTACCGATTGCTGGTGGGCGTGAGTCACCAGCCTGGTATTGTTGTATGCAGTTACTGGGACTCGAATTCCAGACCTTGCACTTGCGAGACAGGAGCTGGAACCCCTGAGCTGAGTCCCTGGCCCGCCACAGAGATCTTGTACCGTCCTGTATTGTCGCCAAGTCGGGCAAGGATGGTCTGGCTTGAGGGGAAGTGTAAGGGGTTGTTGGGAGGAGGCCGGAGACGGGGTGGAAATCCCCCAGATTCTGGGGCTGAGGTGAGAGGAGATGATAGGAGCCTCGGGGAGAGGTAGGAAAGAAAAGACGAGGGCAGCTGTGAGCACTGACGGTGGCCCAGGGGTGGTCGGAGCGGCTGACAGCTTAGCTATCTTTGAATAAGACAGGTGGGGGGGGTAACTAAAAATGAGTGTGGGAAAAGGTGTTCGCCCAATTGGCATCAAATTGGGGGTGTTTAGAAAGGTCTGGAGACTCTGCTGTCGATCCCGACGGCAGCATTGGAGCCAGGAAGGCGAGGTGGGGTGTGCACCCCTGTGTCAAGGAGGAATGGGAGGGGCCCACTGTCAGTCCTAAGACAGACCCATGGTATGGTCATCTGAACGGTTCAGGAGGGTGTGTTGGCCTCCGCTTGGCATCAGTCCCTGGTGGCCAGGCCGACAAGGTCTGGGAAGGACCGAGGTCGAGACCCAGCTGTGTGGCAGGGAGGCTGCTGGCACTGGGCAGCTGACTTCTGGTGTGATCTCCCATGCAAAGGACGTAGCCTGGAGCAGCCCTATGCTGTGAGTGTCCCCCGGCCCAGCGAGCGCTCCGGTGGCCTTCCTGGGGCAACTCATGCCTCTCTCTGTGGAGATGTGGCACATGCTGTGCCCTGCTCCTATCTTTGCTTGGTCACTCAGCCGGCTCTGGGAACTGGGCACTTAGTGTTTTCAGAGTCTCCATAGCAGCAGGGGTCCTAACCCTCTTGTAACTCTAGGGTCTCAGTCTCTGAGAGGAAGCAAACTGAATTTGCCACCACTGGGGAGGGGTCCAGACTTCTAGAATCTGACCCTGAAGTTCCTGGCCCTCTGCAGCTGCAGTGCCTGCCCCTGCCTGGACCCCCAGGGCCTGCACCCCCATGTGCGTGCCCTCGCGGCCCGTGGAACAAGACTACCTAGGTGAAGCTTGGGTAAACAGCTTAACCTACCAGCCCTTGTATTTCTTAATGTGTAAAATAAAGGTGTGAATGCTTGGTTTAATATCAAGATTAAATAAGATGGCACACAAAAATAATAGCCACCAAGGTATAGCTCAATAGGCATAGTTAAGCCAGGTGGACTCTCTTTGAGTCTTGGCTTCTCCGTCACAGCCCAAGCCAAGTCTGTCTCCTTCCTCTGCAAACCTTTCTGGTAGGTAAAGTGTAATGACTCAGTAGAGAACACAGCCAGCCTGGATTTGGGGCTCCAGGAAGGAGCTCCTGGAAGAATGTGAAAGGACTGTCCATCCCCTGTTTATGAAGCTGGGTCTTTTATGGATAGGGTTGGTGGGGAGTTAGCGGCTTTGGTGGCAAAAGAGAGATGTGAGGTTGGGGAGTCAGTTGGCTGAGTATCCACAGCAATGGTGTGAGAACCAGCTTGGTATAAAAAAGCTGCTCTGTTAAAAACCTCCACTTTGTGTCCTGTAACCTCCCTGTGAACCCGGTACTTGTCTGCTTGGGAAATCTCTACCCAAGCAATCAGTGCAGCTGCAGATTGTATGTTTTTAAAATGCTGGCACCTTAGGAAGAGAATCACCTTACCATTGCTATGGGTTTCCGTAACTAGTCTCTGCATAGAAACCTCCTGGTAACAGGTGGGGAGGGTAGTAGATTTGGCCTTTAAATACTGTGTCTTGGTCAAACACAAGGCCTTTTCTCCTTGCCTTGTCCTAGGGGGAAGGGACCTCAGCTGGGTAATAAAGCTCTTGGTTGGACTTTAAGATGTATCTTGTCCTGAGAGATTGTTGCTTGTTGGGACTGATGACAAAATGGGTGCGGCAGGTTGTCATGTCCTAGCAGGGTGGGCATTATTCCCGGGCTCGGGTGGCTGGTTCAGGGACCTGGCTGGTTGAGGCGGAAGCAGACAGGGGTCGGCCACGTCAGTTTCTTTGTCATGTTTTCAATGCTCTCTCTTGCACCGATGCCCCTTGTCATTTCGGTGGGTCCTGCACTCTGGGAGCCAGGGCTGTTTAGTCCAGCATGTTCTTGCATCATCAATAGTTGCCATGTGACTTGTTTGGATTTCGTGGTGTGGGGTTTACCAGGAGTTTTTGAGGAAGGCCTTTCCAGGGCCTGTGAGGAGCACCGGAGCAAAGCTGTGCAGAGCTGGTCCTCCCTGAAGGTGAGCCGGCTAGTCTGAGTCCTCAGGAGAGAAGCCACAGAGAAACAGAAGCGCTCTTCCCCTCAGGGTCTCGCTAAGGCCTTGTGAGCCCCCCCCCCCCCCCGCCCTGCAGCCACTGCAGCTGCTCCTAAGGCAAGCGGTAATAGTAACGCCCTGGCTCGTGTGCCTCGTCTCTCTTCTCAGGGCCAGGCTGTCCTTGCAATAATTTCCATTCCCACTTACCCAGTTTTTGGCTTAGCAAAAGGGAACTTCTCCCTTAGCCTCAACTGGAGCCTGGTTTCCTGAATGTTCTGTCAGGCCACACCCTAGTAGGCTGTCCTCTGAGTTGTTTTCTGGGTCCTCTGAGGACAACTAACCCAATCATAAAACATTGGCTGCTGCAAAACGCACTTTGGTCCCCCGGAGGAGGAGGTGGGGTAGCCGGAAGGAAGGGCCTGAAGCCGCAACCACTCCTGGGCCGCCCCCGCACTGAGTGAGAGGCTGAGAAGTTCAACTCCCGCTCTCCAAGCAGCCCTACCTCTTTCCAGAGAGGTGT
>PVIC010014071.1:0-37134 GCA_004025085.1 Thryonomys swinderianus
AGGAAGGAAGGAAGGAAGGAAGGAAGGAAGGAAGGAAGGAAGGAAGGAAGGAAGGAAGGAAGGAAGGAGGAAAGAAAGAAAGAGTCATGACTTGCGATTTCATAAGATTAAGGTTTAACAGGGAAAAGAATAAACAATTGGCTTTGAAAACCAAGGACAAATCTTGACAACTCACAGTACAGCATTTTACTATAAAATTTCTATATCCTTGTGAGATCAGTAAGGGTTAATGTAAGAGCCATTTGCCACCAAAGGTACCGAAAGTCTGATTGACCATCAGAAAAGGGAGGGACACGGCTAGACGTTAAGCTGTCCGAGTCCCTCGAGAGTCTCCTAAAATAGTACCAGCTGGGTAGTGATGTAAGAGGGGGTCCGGGAAGGAAAATCCCAATAGAGTCAAGAGATTCAGAAATCTGGAAGATACAACCTTGAAAAAAAGCCAAAAGTCCAGCCTGGGACTTCAAAGGCCATTGAGGGGGAGGACAGGCCCAAGTACAGTCAACCTCACCTAAATGCTAATAGAGAAATTAGGTGAAAGGTCCAGAGTATGCAGGGTGTGGTCCATGGAAGGGCTGAATTTAGGTTACAGTTCTTTAAAAGGATTAGAGTTTGTTTAAGAGGCTTTGGGAAGGCTGGGGATTTAGCTCAGTGGCACCATGCATACCTTGCAAGCACAAGGGCCCGAATACAATCCCTGGTATTGCTTAAAAAAGAAAAGAAAAAGAGGCTGTGGAATGGATGAGTGGCCTCACCTATGATCATACCTCCTCCCAGGGTAACCCATATCCAAAGGGGGATCAATACAGGGATAAAATGATCCATCTTCTGACCCTAACTTGGGTAATTTTGATGGGTTTGCTCAGCTTCAGATAGTGACAAAAAGGTAGCTGAGGCCTTTGTTGAAAATACAGCACAGTTTAATTTCTTCCTCTGTTTAATCCAGTCCTTTCTCTTCCTCTTTACAGCTGTGACACCCACATTTTCCCCTAAGAAACCTCTTATGGCTCATTTCCACCTGAGTTTGCTGCTTGGGCAACAGTCTTTAAGCCCATACTGGGAATCAGATGAAAACTTTGGACTTCATTCTGAGGACAGCATGGAGGCAGTGAAGGATTTTCAGTAGGGAGTAAGATCAATTTGTGGTATTAGATCCCTGGCTACAATGTGAAGAATCGACCTAAAGAAGTTGGTTGGGCTGGGGATACAGCTCAGTGGTACCACGCCTGCCTGGCAACTGCAAGGTCCTGAGTATGATTCCTGCTAATATCAAAACAAAACAAAACCACAGCAACACAAAAAACACAGAAAAAAGAAGAAAGAAAAAGAACTAAAGAGGTTGGTTGGAGGCAGGACCATCAAACATACAGCTCCTAAATCACATAGAGAAGAGATAGCAATGGCATGAATTTGGAGCAGTAATGACAGAGATGGAGATAAGTTCATAAATTCTAAAGATATTTAGGAGGGTCAGTCCAAAGGACTGGCTGATTACCTGTGGAGGTGACAGCGAGCAGTGTCAGATGATGACCACATTTCTGATTAAGCAACTGATGATACCACAATTGACTCCAAGTCACAGCTGCTGAAACAGAGGAGGAGGCTATTTCCCAGTGGCTAGGCCTCTGAGCCCAGTAATTTGCCAGGTCCTATATGTAACTGTTTCTCGCTCACTCTAGCCCCATTTTTTTTTTTTTTTTTTGAGACAGGGTCTCACTTTGCAGTTCAGGCTGGCCCTGAGCTCACTATGTAGCCCAGGCAAGCCTCGAACTCAGCAATGCTCCTGTCTCCGCCTCCCGAGTGCTGGAATTACAGACATTAGCCACCACGCCCGGCACTTCTAGCCCCCTTTTCCGCTAACGAGGAGGAGCCTTCGTCTTACTGCTGCCCCACTATCACAAAAACCAGGAGAGCTAAGTCAGTTATTTAACCCTTTAGAACATCCATTCAACTCTTTATGCTCAGGGAAAAAGTGAAACAAGCAGAAATATTGAAGAGAAACAATCGAGCATAGAGGTTAAAATCATGAACTCTCCATTGGCCAGAGTGTGAATCCCAGCTTCACCTGTTATGATTTGTGTCAATATGAGCAAGTTATTAATTTCTCTTTGCCTCAGTTTTCTTTATAAACAAAACATGGATAAAGATGTTACCGATCCTAAAGGGTTGTTACAAATCTCAAACAAATGAACACAAGTAAAATCCTTAAAACTGTCTACCATATAGTGAATGTATACACCCTTAGTAAATATTCTCTATTATAGTCCATTAGAATGTGAGCTCTATGAAGATGCGGATGTGATCCCACTTTTTTCCTTGATGTTAGGAATAGTACCAATGAAAGTTACATAAATAAGTATTTGTTGAATGAATGAAATCCTTCAGAAGAAAGTACTAATTACTTATTTCAACAGAGAGTCTTCTCTCTGTCCTTACAAACAGAATCCAATTTTTGTCTGGGTGTTTTACTCTTTGAAATTATGTGTCCAAGTTCCTTTGCAGTCAATGACATGTAAGCTGAAACGTTCTGTGGAAATTTCATAAAGGCCATTGTAAAGAAAGTGGGCTCATGGGCTGGGGAATTAGCTCAAGTGGTACTGCGCCTACCTTGGAAGCACAAGGGCCCAAGTTCAATCTGTGGTACCTCAAAAGAAAGAAAAAGAAAAAAAAGTGGCTTCATCTCAAAGACCTCTTTATGGTTCTTATGCCTTTTCTTCTGTCCTGCCATTAATACAAGATGTTCAAAGCTGTGCTGCCATCCTGAACCACAAGGAACATGGAGAAAGAAAACCAAGCGGTAGAGTGGTGGACAGTATGGAATGGTTTGAGGCTCTTTATGCAAATTTCACACATTTAAAAAAACACCTCAGACTATGCATATTTGATTGACTTATCCTCCGTCATAACGATCACAGAGATAGGATTTGAACCTCTATCTGTTTGGCTCCTTGTTCTATCTCACTATTCCTCACACCACACAACTACATAAACATCTCTCAGGGGCCTCAGAGCTCAAAGTCCTCATCACAGGGCTACCCAAGGCTGGTGTGATTATTTCTTTTGATGTCTTATCCCCTCTCCTTTCCATTTCCTGAGATTTAGGAAACAAAGTCCGTTTTAAAATCCATTTCTTCCCTCACAGACCTTGATTTCAAACCACAGGTCCCTAAGCACAAAATGACTGTGACTCCTCGGTACTTCCCCGAACCACTCTGGCTGGCTCCAGCCTGTTCTTCCAGTGCCAGTAAAATTCAAGTGACTCAAACGATGATTAGGAACGTCTCATCAGACAAGCCAGAGAGAGTAGACAGTCTACTTTGACTACACCCAGTTTTTCTGCTTCCCAGATATTTTCTTCTTTACTAAACAGGCTCCACTCATGGGCTCCCTGTTCCAGTGAATCTCCTGCCACCACTGCTGTTGTCTAAACCAGAATCTTCTGTATCGCCTGCCCCCAACCACAACATACCGGAAGTACCAGGTTCCTACTTCCTTAACTTCTCGCTAGTGGTCCTGCTTCAGGCCACTGCTGTTTTTTCCTGCCCTACATGCTAGTTGTTCTCCTGGCCTCCTTGTCTCCTTGACATTCTACAACAGGAATGTCAATCAAAAACGCAAACCTTATGTCACTCTCTTTTTTATTTTATCAAAGAATAACTTACATATAGGAAAGTGCCCCAATCTTCACCGGATGGCTTCATAGGTTTTTAAATATGTATACCAGAGAAAATACAGAACATTTTCAGCACTCCATAAGTTTCCCTCATGCCCTCTATTTGAATCATACTCCATCCACAAGACAGATAATTTTCTGACTTATAGATTATTTCTTCCTACTTAAAAAACTTATATATAGCCAAGCATGGTGGCCAGGTCAATAATCCCAGCATTCATGAGACCAAGGCAGGAGGGTCACAGAGAATTCCAAGCCATCCTGGGCTACGTAGTGAGCTTAAGGCCAGTTTAAGTTACAGAATGAAACCTTGCCTTGAAAAAAATTAAAAATTCTTATATAGTAGGCTCTCTTTTCCAATGAGTAGCATGTATAAGTAACTCATTTCTTTCCATATATTTCATTATGTGTGTATAAATATATATATATATATACCTTTATCATTTTTACTGTGTATGGGTATTTGAATCATTTCTAGATTTTAAACATTTAAAATTTGAATAATTTTAAACATTATGATTTAAACATATGGATATATTTTATGCATCTTTTCATTGGCACCAGCACTTACCAGCATGTACTTGGGTATATAATTTAGAGGAGAATTAGTGGATAATAGAACATTAAATAGGTACAGTATTGTACCAATTGCAATACCTCCATATCTTCACTGGTTCTTGGCATTTCAATATTCATGGTTTGAACCATTTTGGTGGCTTTTAAAGTCTTTATATGACATGATGTTTGGTGGAAAAAAGAGAATTGCTTATATAAGGCAACCTTGCAACATGTGCTCTTAAACCTGAACATCTGTTATCAAAAATAAGAAACTTGAGCTGGGCATGGTGGCTCACGCCTGTAGTCCCAGCACTGGGGAGGCAGAGGCAGGAGGACTGCTGAGTTCGAGGCTCACCTGAGCTACATAGTGAGCTCAGGTGCAGCCTGAACTACAAAGGAAGACCTTGCCTCAAAAAGAAAGAAAGTAAAACAAAAATAAGAAACTTGGCTATCTAGCTGAGATCTTGAACTTGATATAGTTCCATTTTTTTGATTGTCATGTATTTGAAATGTGCCAAATAATACAGTGAGGGAACTCAGGGAAGTGGCCTCCGAGTACTCAGATTGAATGTGTTGAAGCAACAGTTGGCACCATTCAATCTATTCTTTTTCTCCCAATTATTTTTTAAAAAATAATGGCTATACTGGCAGGATTTTCTCTCATTTTTCTTTCTATAGGACCCACGATGACATTCGACACAGGATTTATAGCTAACTTTAACCTCGATCTCAGATGTGACCTCCTTGGGGCTCGAAAGCTAGATAAAACTGACTCACCTCTCTCCAGGCCATGGCCGGCCAGAGTCCAGAGGCTTTTGTTTGGATTCTGCACAGCTCAGGGAGGGCTTGCTTCTCATGGCCTCCTTTGGGTCCTGTGCTCTATTTCCCATGCACAGCAGAGAATAGCTCTGATTCTGTCCCTTCATTGGTTCCCAGACCAACTCCACTCCCTCACAGACTTTGCTTCAAGGCCGGGCCATACCATCACACCACCTAGAACACACGAAACAGTTGCACATGTACATGATTAGAGACAGAGTCCTGTTTAAATGCCCCTCCCCTTGACTACTGGAGCTTCTCCTCCTACAGAACCCAGTGTCGTATTCCTTATGTTTCTCCCTTTTCTTTTTCCATCACAATCATTTCTCCTGTTTTACTGTCTTCTCCAAATGAAATGGTTCATTTTGTTTTGTTCCTAACTAAAGTAGTAAGGTTGAGCCCCAATCCTGGCCACCAGCTGATATGTGAGTATACATTCTTAGATCTCATCTTCTTCCTCAGAGAGTACTTGGAAGTATTTTCCTTTCATAAATTCCCTCCTTTAGGAACTTAGCTCCCAGATGTTACTGTAATATTCTCTTCGCCTTATTATGAACTTTGGCTGGGTGACAGACCTGAAGCAAACGGGGTGACCTTGTTTTTTTTTTTTCTTCAGCCTGATCTAACTTAGCTACTAACTGCTTCTCTCTCCCTTTCACTCATCCTCCACTGTGAACTGGAAAGGGAAGGAAGAAACTCAGAGGGGATGTTAAGAGAGACACATAAGGGAAATTGGTGCTTATGGTTCAGGAAAGAAAAATGAAAGCTTTAAAAAAGACACAGGAAATGTGCTGTTCCTCCTTGTTGACCAGGGAGACTTTTCTTCCCTCTCACCCTCCCTTAGGCAGTGTATGTGACCCTGAGCCTGAAGTCTGGTGTCTGCTCTAGGATGGGTCGGCTCTGAAGTGACCCATACGTTCATACAATTTTTGATATTTTGTTGATCTTCCTTTTTTGTATCTATTTTTTAATAACAGCTTTAGTAGGATATAATTAATATGTAACATATTCATCCTTTAAAAGTATGCAGTTAAGGGCCGGAGGGTTAGCTCAGTGGTTCCAGCGCCTGCCTCACAAGCGCAAGGTCCTGGGTTCGATCCCCGGTAACCACATACAATACTGGGCGTGAAGACTCACGCCCACCGCAATCAATACCACATACTACAGTGCCAGGTGTGGTGGCTCAGGTCTGTAATCCCAGCACTCGGGAGGCAGAGACAGGAGGATTGCTGAGTTCGAGGCTTGCCTGGGCTACATAGTGAGCTCAGGGCCAGCCTGGACTACAAAGCAAGACCCTGTCTCAAAAAAAAAAAAAAAAAAAGTATGCAGTTAAGTAGCTTTTAGCTTATTCAGAGTTCTGCCACCCTTGCCACTAACTTTAGAGCACGTTCACCCACCCCACTATTAATTTTCATTTTAAAATATTGCATTAAATATTATATACCTTGCTTACTAAATTCTTGGACACCTCCTTAAATTCTGCGCCGAAGGAAAGCATGTCACTAGTTTTGGCTCTGTGGGCCAAAGAAGAATGAAGATGAAATTTAGGGTTTTTTTTTCTCTATCTGTAGTGATTCTACTTGCCAAATGATAGTAGCATACCAGGTAGAGGTAAAAAAAAAAAATCAGTTGAACAAGGAAATGACAACCATATTTCTTATTGCTGACCCTGGACCATGTATTGAGTATATTGTTGTTATTATAATTTTTATAACTTTATACTGTAAAAAGTATTGTGCTGTTTGAAACCGCTCACCTGAGGTTATGCAAATGATGGAACTAACAAATAAAGTTTTGTTTCTAAGTTATAGATCCATTTCTATGGTTTTACTTTTTAAACTGTAAGAAACATAACCTTGGGATCAAAGAAATCAGAAAGGAAGTGACACATAACTTTAGAAGGTTCAGAAAATTTTTATCTCTGAGTCCTCCAGCTAGATCAAAAAGCCAACATAAGGAAGAAAAATGAATTGGGAAGGCAAAAAGGACAAGAGAAATTCTGTTTATTTTCATATTTCATCATCTGATTTGTATATGAATTTTAAAATTTACTTATTTTTACCAACACATGTTTCTACTTATGTTTACATTCCTTCTGTGGAGTTAGTACATGTACATCTTTATGTATTTTTTCATCTACTTTCTTTCCCCTTCCTCAGTCTCTGATCCCTTTCTCCCTTGAGAAGAGTTACATCCCTACTTCCTGTTATCTATTTTCATTTTTCTCTTTATGCATAATTTGAGTTATCATATAAGAGAAACCTGTGATAGCTTCTCTCTCTGGTTTATTTCATTTGACATTATGGTTTTAATATATATCATCCATTTTCCTATAAAAGACTCAAATTTCATGTTTTTTAGGGCAGGGTAGTATGTAAATAGCACAATTTCTTTATATGTTCATTTGTTGATGAGCACATAGGCCCCTTCCAATATTTAGTTATTATGAGTTGTGCTGCCGTACACATGAATATGCACATATCACTAATATGTCTTTGATTTTTTCTGGAACATGTCCACAAGGGGAATAGCTGGGTCTAAAAGAATTTCTAGTTTTAGTTTTTGAGGAATCACCACAGTGATTTTCACAGTGGTTGGTTTTTTCATTGTTGTTGTTTGTTTGTTTTTTGCAGGACAAGGGATTGAACTCTGGTCCTTGTGCTTTCAAGGTAGACATGGTAGCACTTGAGCTAAATCCCTCACCCTATAGTTGTTTATATTCCCCTCAACAATGTAGGGAGGTTCTTTTGCCCCACAGCCTCATGGGTCTTTGTTTTTAATTTCTTGATGATGGCTCTTCTGTCTTGGATAATATGAAATTTCACTGTTGTTTTAATTTGTATTTCTTTAATAACTAGGTGATGCTGAAAATTTCTTTATGTACTTATTGGCCATTTGTAATTCCATGTAGTGTCTATTCAGTTCACTTGAACATTTATTATTGGATCTCACTGTGGGGAGTGTGACTCTTTGGAGTTCATATACTCTAGATACTAGCCCTCTGTCAGAGTAGCTGGCAAAAATTTTTCCCATTCTGTAGGTTTTCTTTTCACTCTGTTGATTATTTCCTTTGCTATGCAGAAATTGTTTTTTTTATTTAAATAGGTCCCATTAGCTGATTCTTAGTACTATTTCCTATGAACAGGTTCTGTTCAGAAAATCTTGCCCCTACCCATGACTTCAAGAGTTTTATCCAATTTAACTTTCAGCAGGTTAAATATTTGTATTTTAGTATTCAGTTCTTTAATTCATTTTCATTTTAGTTTACTATGAGTTTTGATTCAGTCTTCCTTCTGTGGCTAGCCAGTTTTCCCAAAACCATTTATTAAGCAGGCTATCTTTCCCCCAGTGTAGGTTTGTGGGTCCTTTGTCAAATACCAGTTAGCTGAATGTACCTGAGGTTTTCTCTCCATCCTCTGTTCTGTTCCATTGACCCATGTGTCTGTTTTTGTATCAGCACCATGCTGTTTTTATCATTCTAGCTTTGTAATATAACTTCACATACAGGATCGTGATTTCTCTGGCTTTATTCTTTGGTTGTTTTTGCTATTCTAGATCTCTTCTGGGACCATGTGAATTTTAGTATTGTTTTCTCTATTTCTGTGAGGAACGTTATCAATTACATTAAATCTATATGACTTTTGGAAATATGGCCATTTCTGTTATATTGATTCTGCTTTTCCAGGAACAGAGGATATCTTTCTGTGTTTGATATTCTCTTTGATCTCCTTTTTAAGAGTACTGTAGTTCTCATTGAGGATGTCTTTTACTTTCTTGGTTAGGATAAATTAAATATTTAATTTTTCTTGTTATTTTGAATGTTTTTTTTCATAATTTCTTTCTTAGTGGGTCATTATTTGTGTACAGGAACACTTGATTTTTGTGTATTGATTTTGTATCCAGCTATACTGCTGAATTATGGTAATTAACCATAACAGTCTTTAGGTGGCATTTTTTGGGGGGGTTCTAAGTAGAAGATCATGTCTGCAAATAATAACTTTTTCCTTTCCTATGCATAGACCTTTTATTCCTTCTTGCATGTTTGTATTTGTCAGTGTTTCAAGTACTATGTTGAACAGGAGTGATGGTCATGGATGTCCTTATCTTGTTACTGATTTTAGGGAAAACTTTCAGTTTTTCTGTATTTAATGTGATATTGGCAGTATGTTTAGTCTAAAGGATTTTTATCAAACTGAGATAAGGTCGTGCTATACCTATTTTTTTCAGTGTTTTTATTATTGAAGGATGTTGGTTTTGATAAG
The DNA here is from genome assembly GCA_004025085.1 of Thryonomys swinderianus. Classification (NCBI taxonomy): domain Eukaryota; kingdom Metazoa; phylum Chordata; class Mammalia; order Rodentia; family Thryonomyidae; genus Thryonomys; species Thryonomys swinderianus. The sequence goes on from PVIC010014071.1 coordinate 9,310, forward strand.
GATTTTTCTGTCAATTGAGATGATCATTTGGTGCCCTTGATTCTGTTTGTATGATGTATTATATCTATTGATTTGTGTGTGTTGAACTATGCTTGTATCCCTGGGATGTAGCTGACTTCATGATGTATGATCTTTTCTATAATCTGTTGCGTTCCATTTGCCAGTGTGATGTTGAGGCTTTGGGAATCTCTGTTCTTGAAGCAAGTTTGTTTATAGTTCTCTTTTTTGTGCAAATCCTTGTCTGCTTTGGATCAGGGTAATGTTAACTTACTGGAAAGACTTTGAAAGTACTTCTTCCCTTTCAACTTCATTAAAGAGCTTGACGATTACTGGTGATGTATCTTCCCTAAAGTTATTGTAGAATTCAGCACTGAATCTGAATCAGTCTAGATCTTTTTGTAGTTTGTAGGCTTTCTTTAAAAAAAAATTGTTTCCATTTCCCTGCTTGTTTTTGGCCTATTCAGGGTTTTTAAATCTTTTTTGAAAATTTGTATGTATCTAAGAATCTATCCATTTCTTCAGTATTTTCCAGTTTATTGCCATACATATTTGTGAAGTAGTTGTTAATAATCTTTTTTATTCTGGTAATGACCATTGTAATTCATCTTTGTTATTTGTAATTCCATTGATTTGAATGTTTTCTCTCTTTTTTCTTGGTTATATTAGTCAAAGGATTGCCTATTTCATTTCTTTTTTCCAAGAACAACTCTTTCATTCATTTATTGTTTGTTTTCAGTTTCATTGGTTTCTGCTCCAATCTTTATAATTAACTTCCTTATACTAGTATTGGATTGGGTTATTCTTCTCTAGAACCTGGAGGTATATTTTTAGTTCTTTTGGCTTTCTCTGTTTTTGTGACAAGGCTTCCACAACTATAAACTGTTGCAGCACACTGGCCCAACATCCAGCTCTCCAAGTGTGAGGCACAGTGTCATTAATGACTACAAGGCAATCCAGATATCGGCATCCCAATAAAATGGGTTAATAGTTATAGTGTTAAAATTAGCAATAATAATATTGTCAGAGACAATTTTAAACAGTAATGGCATACAATTGACTAGTTATCTAGAGAGTCATAAAACATTATACTAGTAGTGGGAAAGGGAGTAGGGAACCAGAGAACGAAGAGAATGAACTTTGAAAAATTAATCAGTGGAATATGAGCATGTATACAGAAAGGAAGACAGAAGGTTGTATTGAAGAGTAAGAGAGAATCAGTGGTATTAGAGAATAGTTACAGGAAAGAAAGAACAAGCATAGAAGAAAGAAGACAAAAAGAAAAATATGGGAAATGAAAGATAAGAAGGCAGAAAAATGCTGGGCCTGGTGTCTCATGCCTGTAATCCTACCCCCCCCCCCAGGGAGCTGAGGCAGGAGGATCGCTATGGTTTCAAGGTGAGCCTGGGATACAGAGTGAACTCAAGGCTAGTCTGAACTACGTAGCAAGACCCTGTCTCAAAAAGCAAACAAACAACAAAAAAAACACAACAAATAAAAGCCCAGAAAACATGTTGAAAAGGGAAAAGAGAAAGAGAAAAGAAGCTTTAAAAAAAAACACAAAACTTATTTAAAAACTCTATCCCCCCCCAAATAAATCTGATGAACAAAAGAAAAAAGTAATTAAGTGGGAAAAAAATTTAATATTGAGTCAAAGAACAAAATTCCTTGGTGTTTTTGAGGAAACAAAAATATGTGTCTCGTGTCATTTGGGTTTTCTGTATCTCCACTGCCCTGTACAAGAGCCAGTTTGGACTTGCTGAACGGTCCCACCGTGCTGACAGTGTGGCCCTGCTTGCTTGGGGAGGGAGGGCTGCAGGTGGGGGGTGGGAGAAATCCGCTTTCCTAATCTATTTCTTCTTAGGTATTCAGCTTTGCAATTTAGGAAAACCAGAGCCTCTTCCTAAGACACACTTCCTCCATACAAAATATTTTCTGATTTTTCTGCACCTCTTGATGCTTCTATACATTCAGAATACATGCTTTGGGGTGTCTTGCAAAAGGTTATTATCTTTCAAATTTTTTTGTCTCAAGTAGCATATTTATGATTTCTCCTGTGTCCCATATTACAGTGTAATAGGTGATTATTATTTGTCTGATTAACCTCATAAAGAATGCCTATATAATTGAGGTGCTATCTTCTGGGTTGGACATAACAAGGTTATTGTCAAGTAGACGGCTCTGAGAAACTTGAGGTGGCAAAATTCATGGTAGCCATGATGCCCTTTACCCCCTTAGGATATTTACCTTTTTTGAGTCTTGAGGGGCTAGGTGAGTGTTTCTTAATCACAAGACAAAAGAATGATATCCAAGTCTCTTAAAGAGCATTTCAAAAACATTCCCTTGAAACTGACCCACCCTCTAAGTATCTATTCTAATTCCCCCATTATCCTGAATGAAAACCACTCACTAGAGCATCTCTGAGGATCTTTCCAGATCCAACATGCAACGGGTCAAACATTTCCAGGACAGAGGTGAATGAAATATTAATACTGTACATAAACGATGAGGCTTGTGTGTCATGTGGCTCAAATCAGCAATGCTGAGAGGACAATGGCATAAATTCTAGGGACGGAAACACCTTTTCCTCCAGGCTCTTCTGCCCAGGGAACAACTGAGGAAGTGCAGTGTTGTAATTTTGCTGCTCATTTGTCTTCTAGACATGACTAATCCTCAGGGAGGGGGCTAAAATTCTCTTTCACTAACAACCAGTGCACCTTCCTGGTCCCTGAAGACAATGGGAACAGGATAAGCAGGTCAGACAGAAAAAAATACACAGTGGTGACTTGCCTTTCCTTCTTGCAGGGTCTCAAGGTCACCACAGGGCTCCTGCCACGCCCAGATTTACCCAACAAACACGTGTGGTACGCATCCACCCATAGAGTTCCTTCTGCCACATTTATACTCTGTCCTAACATACTTGTGAGTGCACACACATTTTCTCTCACACCTCCAATATAAACATACACTGTCTCTACATAAAAAGTTTTCAAAAATGAAACCTATCCGTGAATAGGCATAGATGTTGCATATCTCACACACACACACACACACACACTTTCCCCCACATATTTGCATGTACGAAAATAAGCATGTTCATGTTCTGTACATTCACACACTTATTTTTCCTATGCCATACTTACCACTATGTTATAATAAATGCTGAACACATATACACACTTGACCCCATCATTCTACACACACCACACATTTGGTTTCCACCAACCACTTTTTTACATTTGTGTTTTTCTTTTGTAAATCTGTTTTATGTTATGAAAATATAAAAACAAAATTCCACCATAATCAACGTTATTGATTACACTGTGTATTATTATCTTCAAAGTAGTTACTCAGTATAAGCCATAAACAAAAAGAGTCTTACAGGGGCTGGGGGTTTAGCTCAATGGTTCTGATGCCTGCCTCACAAGCACAAAGTCCTGAGTTAGGTCCCCAGTACCAAAAAAGAAATACATAATAGCACCAACTTTCTTTTCAATGAACTGAGATAAACTATAAGGATAAATGAAAGAAATTTGTATATCTATTGAAATATTTTCAAAACAACAGAATGTATAATTTGGCGAAGTAAATGAACTTCTCCCTACTTCCAGTTTATCTCTCTTCTTATACGTTCTTATTGCTGCTCTTTCATCCATGTGCACACAAACACACACACTGCCTCCACTCTGACTTCACAGCTGACGTGTGACACACTGAGCCCTCCCAGATTTCCCATCCTAACCACAGGGATGCCAAGCCTTTTGCTCCCATCCCCATATCCCACTGCACCCACCTCCACCCCAACAGACACCACGTGCCTCAAATAGGCACAATAACTCCACCACAAATACATTGCCTTTTTTCTCAGATATTGTAGCACTAAAAGAATTGTGAGATATATCAGAATTCCAGCATTACTGAGAGGGACGACCATGTTTATCACACCTATAATTTTCTTTCACGTTGAAGGACTACCTTGGGGTTTCCATTAGTAACTGTTTTTGTGTAACACTTATAACATTTCCCCCATAAACCCATAGTCAGTTTCCACACACTTTCAGTTGTTACACATGTTCCTTTTGAAAAAAGCCAAGGAAAGCATCACTAGTCAGGAGCACATAAATCAAAGATAAAAGGAAAAATTAAGGGCTCTTTACTTTGCACTGATGGGATGTACTTTCATGACTTTGTGCTCTATAAAGTCTGAGACCAAAGGCAGTTGGGGCATCATTCACATGATCGTGCATTGCGGTATATCCTCGGTCTCAGAAGGGCAGGATTCAGGAACATATGTAATGTTGAAGCTGAAAAAAAATAGCTTGTGTATGTGTGTGTGTGTGTGTGTGTGTGTGTGTGTGTACCCCTTAAGTTCAGAAGTAGAACAACAATTAATTCTCACTGTTTCTAGGCAAGAATTCAGTCTGTGGCAGCAGCTCCACATTGAGTGGAAATTCAGTCTCTTCCTGGTGAGCACCAGAAGCAGGAAGCTCTTACTCCTTAGGAGCACTAACCTCTGACGTCCAATGCTGGGTGTCAAAAGTGACTTTCCTAAGTGTTAATGTGATTGGCTCTAGTCCTTTCTTCAGGATAAAATAGGAATCTTAGCTCCAGTGATCTCAGCAAACAGCCTGTAGGGGATTTATTCTTTAACTTGTTCAATCACTCGATATTTATTTAATTCCACTGGGTGCTATTCACCACAATGGGTACTAAGAGTGATGAAAAAGTCAGACAGTTAGCTCTGTTGCAAAAATCTAGTAACTGACTTCTCCATATGTGCTTGGAAGTAGAATTATGAAAGGCAGCTTGAGTAAATGGGAAGAATTGGTAAAATGAATTGGGAAAGGTACAGGATTAGTCAATAAATTCAGGATCTGAATAAATTCGAGATCTGTTAGTCATTTCTGTTCTCTTGTAACGGAAACTAGGGAGGAAGCAGAAGCTGCTGAAGTGCGGGAGTTGGCATTAGATGAGGCCATGAGACTGTTCTAGTCTCAAAGGAGACAGAAGCGGTGCCAGTAAATGCTAAGAGTACATGACAGGCATCTTCTGGATTAGAGTTCAGCGATGCTACTAGGTTTCTAAGGTAAAATTTGAAAATGTTCAATTACATTAAATTTCAGCTAGATAAACACTTTTTAGGTATATGTCATAGAGTACTTGGAATATGTACTAAAATCTTGTTTATTGTTTATTCAAAATTCATGTGTGTCCTGGGTTTTAATTAGGTAAGTTTACATAGGTGAGAAAGCCAGCATTCTTCAACTTATGTAATTGGCCTTTCCAGTTATGTAGAAAATAGATATAAATAGAGTCACACCAAAGAAACCAGAGTCCCAGAGACCTCCAGTGAGCAAGAAAGAGGTAGAAGGAAAAGATCAGAAATAAGAAACTGGCCAAAGGAAATAGAGAGAGAGACAATGACTTCAGGCCTGTTCCTGGCTTAGAGCCTATGGTGCTGATATTATAGCTTAATTTTAGTGCCATACTATAATCCACCTTAGATCATGTGCATACCTCAACTTAACATTTTGGTCACCTCAAAAGAAGGTAGAAGGAAGCCAATAGCTGTGATTTAGTGCCAACCAATTGGCATTTTCAGGGCAGGCTCCAGTTCACTTTGGGATTCACTTGTGATTTGAAATTTTATTGGTGCCAGTCATCACTGAAATTGACATTGTTTGCTACTTCACCTTCAGAGTAAAACTTCTTGTGGAACATTCAAAATGGTGTAAGACAAAAAAGGATATTTTTAACACAAAACACTAGTTACCTAATTTGTAGGATTTGGTGCAAAATGAAAATGCCAGGCTCTTTCTTCAAAAATTATCAAGACTTTCAAGAAAGTTCAAGGTATCTCTTATACAGTCTGGTGACCATAGTTAAATATAATTTGTTGTATACTTGTAAATGGATGAAAGATTTAAACAACAAAAAATAAGTATGTGAGGTAATGGATGTGTTAATTAGCTTGACTTAACCATTCCATAGTGTATATCTGTCAAAACATCATGCTCTCTACTCTTTATATGTCAATGAAAGAAAATAAATTTTAAAAGAAAGAATTCAAAAAGACATTAAGTTGAGCCTGGGGACCCTTCAAAGCACAAGGGCCTGTTCAATAGCCCAGATTGTGTATCCAGGAAGCTGATCTTATCTAGACCCTTATCAAGATAAAGAGATAAATCTATCCACAAAGAGATGATAAGGGGAGAAGTTTAGTCTCATTTCAAAACCCACAGTGGAAAAAGGAGATCAGAGAACAAATAAAACTGAGTTAGAAGTCAACTGAAACCATTGCTATATTCTTCTTCACTGGCTCATGCTGACCATGTGATAAAGACATGTAGCAGGTCTCGTTCTACTTGTTTTTTTTGTTGTTGTTTTTTATACAGTACTGGGGGGGCCATTGTGCATCCAAGGTTGGAGTGGTACCACTTGAGCTAAATCCCCAGCACCTCTACTTGTTTTTTTCTTTTCATCCAAAATAACTTACAGATCTCCTTCCAGTTCTGTGACCTCTCATTGTTCTTTCCTCTTCTTCTGTCTCACCTATTCTGCCACAATGGAAAATTCATGACATAAGAATAAACAGTACAGTGTAGCATTTCCTTCCTTGATTCAGATGTGTCCAATCCTTTGGCTTATCTAGACTACATTTGGGGGAAAGGAATTGTCTTAGGCCAGATATAAAACACATAATAGGGTTAATGTATCCCAGCAACAAAACTTATTTGTTTTTTATATTTGTTACTGGAGTATTAAGAAAAAAAGAGGACAAGCAGCCTATGGACCACAGAATAACCCATTATCCTTTTCAGTATTTGTTTTATGCTTTGAGTTTGTATTAAGCTAGTACACCACTGAAACTCATCACTAGGCTGGGTGCAGTAGCACATAGCTTTACATAATCCTAGCTACCTGAGGAGCTAAAGCAAGACTGTCACAAGTTCAAGGCTAGCCTAGGAAATTTAGCAAAACTTACCAAGACTATCTGAGTAGTCAAAAAAAATTTTAAAATGGGCCTGAAGAGGTAGCTTAGCACTTTCTGAGTTCAATCCTTAACACTATAGTAACAAAAACAAACAAACAAAAAACCAACCTTAGTCCATACAGGACTTCAATTTCTATAAATTTTCTTTAAATTGACCATAATGGATGTATTACTTGATATAAATTGCATCCTGTTGATTTCATTGAACATTTCATCCTATTGAAATCATTTTAAACACTGAGTCTGCTATCTTAGCTATCCTTTCTTGCTTTGAATGAACTATATATTTGGTAGTTTTGCTATCTGTCTTCATACTCCTTCCTGTTAAAAAAGCTGAAAAGGCCAGAAGCAGGAAAAGACAAGATTCTCCACAGGACACTGGCAGCTGAATAACATGGACACAATACCGCCCCCCCATTCTTGGTATAGCTCCGTCAATCCTAGGAATATGTGAGAAGTCATACAGGAAAGTTACGATGTTCCTTGTGAAGTGAACAACCTAGAGACCTATTGGAAACTGTGTTTAAGGAATGAATATGTTAGAAACCTAAGTACCACCAGCAGAAATTTTTAAAAGGCTGAGATATACACAGTTGTAAAACATAAATTTAGAAGGAAAAAAATAGGGGTGACATAAAAGCGGGCAAAGAGGAAGGAAGATCAAAAGGAAGGAGAGAGATCAAAAGAGATAGAATGAGACTTTCAGTGATATCTGTTCTAAAAGACATGTGACCTTATTTTAAGATTGATCACTCCATAACCCTGAATGCAAAATGAAGCTAACAGTAATTCTTTAGAGGGCCTTTCTTGTGAATATAATAACTGGAGTTAAGGACCACATCAGATAAAAATCAAAATTCCCTGAAGATGTGGTTTGAGGTTTAGAGTCAGCTTGACAGAGCTGGCCATGCTCTCCTATCTTATGAAACATGGAATTAATTTCCTTCTGATGTGAATGAAATACTGCCAAGAAAATCAGCTGAGGATAATTGAGAAATCATTCCCTTGACTATTCCTTTTAATAACTATTGCTCTCATAAAATAGCAAGAGCAGCCAGGCCTGGTTGCTCACGCCTGTAATCCTAGCATTTGAGAGGCAGAGGCAGGAGGATTGCTGTGAGTTTGAGGCCAGTCTGGGCTACATAGTGAGCTCAGGGCCAGCCTGAACTACAAAAGTGAGACTCTGTCTCAAAAAAAAAAAAAGAAAAAGGCAAGAGTAACTACTACTAGGAAATTTCTATGTATGAAATTTTTCCTTCATGTTTTTTTCTCCCTGAATTTGATACTAATGCATTATGCTTCTCAGCTTTTCAAAGATTCTATCGCAGAAGAGCACAAAAAGTAAGAGGTAATTTCACTCCACTGAAATCTCATTATCAGAATAAGTGACCAGGATTCCCCTGTGATTACATTCACACAGTACTCTCTGGCTGTGCTACCCACTGAGGGTCTCACTGGGTGCTTTTCATATCCTATGATGGTGATTATAATATCTTTTGTTTGTATACTCGCCCCCCCCCCGGGTCTGGTTGGCTAACTATAATGAATTTAAGTACCACCTTCCTAGAATATCTCTTGATAACTCAGTTGGGATAAGGAATATAAATGTGCCTTTTGGTTTCCTGGATGCAGGAAAATTATCTTGTTCCCATGCAAGACAAAGGTAAAAGCAGAAATCAATTCTTGTTCAGCACTGTTTCCTTAACATTTTGCATATGACCTGGCATATGGGATGGGACTCAGAAAAGGTTTATGTAAAGAAAAGGGAGAAGTGGGGCCAGAGGGTTAGCTCAGTGGTTCTGGCGCCTGCCTCGCAAGCGCAAGGTCCTGAGTTCGATCCCCGGTAACCACATATAATGCTGGGTGTGGAGACACGCCCACCAACAATCAACACCACGTACCACAATGCCGGACGTGGTGGCTCACGCCTGTAATCCCAGCACCCGGGAGGCAGAGACAGGAGGATTGCTGAGTTCGCGGTGGCTTGCCTGGGCACCATAGTGAGCTCAGGGCCAGCCTGAACTACAAAGCGAGACCCTGTCTCAAAAAGCAAAAAAAAAAAAAAAGAAAAGGGAGAAGAAAATTTCCAAAGGGAAAGAGGAAAGGAGGGAAGGAGAAAGCAAAAAAGGGAAAGAAAAAAATGTAATGGTAAAAATAAAAACAACGAAAAGATTATGTATATAGAGGTGGGGCTTAAAATGAAAATCAAGGGCTGGAGATTTAGCTCAGTGGTTCCAGTCCCTACCTAGCAAGCACAAGGTCCCTGGTTCGATCCCTGGTAACCACATACAACAGTACCACAACCAGCAAGCAATCAGTCCCACATACCACAATGCCGGGCATGGTGGCTCATGCCTGTAATCCAGCACTCGGGAGGCAGAGGCAGGAGGATTGCTGAGTTCGAGGCTTGCCTGGATTACATAGTGAGCTCAAGGCCAGTCTGAACTACCAGGCGAGACCCTGTCTCAAAAAGAAAAAAAATCAAGATGCATTATATACAGGTACAAATCTCAATGTTGAATGTGATCATCATGTGCTCCTAAAATGTACCAATAAACTCAATAAAAGAAAAAGAAAAGAGGAGAGAAAAAAGAGGAAGGAGAAAGTGACAGGAATAGATTATAACATCATCCTTTTTCAGTTTTGTAATTCTTATCTACCCTTTTATTTCTAGATCTTTATCTACCCGAAGTTCTATCTGCCCCATGATTCAAAGAGAAGACATGGGAATTGGCAGAACTGTACTGCAGATTAAAGTACACTGAAAAACTCACCTGTTACTTTAAGGGAATCTTCAAGTTTTTGATGAATGTTTAAGTGTTCTTATAGACAAGGAGTTATGAGAAAAAGTGTGTTGACTGTGATAATTCAAACAATATAAAATACTTCAAAAATAGGGAATGAAGCTATTGAGATGGACAAAGCACATAGACAACAGAGAAATAAAGTTCAACATCAGTAGTGGAAATTTTGAATATGATCACCTTCTCTGAAGTAATTTCAGTTAAAGGCCGAGGGTGTGCTACCCAAGAGTTCATCATTGCGTCTGGGCCTCGGTGTGTTCCCACTGTAAATGTTGCATGTGCTCTGTCAGGAGGTTGTACTCGAATAGGAAATTGAAGCATCTGTAGAAATCACCTTGACTCTAGACAAACAGTAAAGTCGTTCTGTAACAAGAGTTTGGGGAGCTTTTCTCTTAATAAATATGGCCACACATGATCCCTAAGGATCACAGTTATATTATTTTATATATAAATTATATAAAATATAGAAATCCCTACAAAAGATGCAGGATTCTTCCCTCCTTAACCACAAAACTACAGATTTTTTTCTGAATTCTATACCTGGGGAGTAGGATGAAATTCAGAGTTACAATATTTGGCTTTTAGCATCGCAAAAAATCTTTAAAAGAAAAATGTTTATTTCTCCTAACTTAAAGACACTTTAGAGAAAAACTCAAAAGCAAGAAATACCCAAGGATATTTGCATCCTAATTAGTTGCTGGTTACCTGTCTGTTATACAATATAGTAAGAAAGTTGGAATTCTAAATGAGTTGGATGTTCAAAATTAATTTTTCTCCTAAAGAAACATGTGTGCATCCTAAAATCTCTTAGAGGACATTTCCCCTGGAATGGTCCATCAAACCTTGCTTTGATAGAAGTAAAGTCCCAAACCCGTAGATGTAAATGAGTTCTGGAATGTATGATAGATTCTGTGAAACAGGAAATATTCAAAAGGAATGTGGTGGGGGAAATAAGGAGGGGAAAGAATAAAAATGATTTGAAAAGAAACGGAAAGTACATGTATATAGGGGATGGGGAATTCTGGGGTGGGTAAGGATATGGGTAAAAAAATAAAAAGTAAAGTCCTAGTTTGTAACTTATATTTCTTAAAGTCATTTCTTTTTCTGACTTTTATTTTTTGCCAGTGGTCCTACTGAAGAGATGCTCCAAGAAAATATTGCCCAGGCTGTTGGAAAAGCTATGACTAGGGATTTACTGGGGCAAAAGCTTCTCCTTGTAGAAGACAAAGAGACATTAATGATATCAGTGATGGGATTAGAGCCACAAGGAGATATTCAGGGACAAAATTCAGAGTACAAATGACTTTAGCTTTAGACCAGAGGAAAGAAGAAAGGATTTGAACACATCAAGGTAAATTTGTATACTACAGACAAAAGAAATTTCTCCTATAAAGTATTGAACAAGGCCATCTTATAAGAAGAGTAAGATGGAGCCAATTGTGGTCATGCGTTCTGTAATCCCAGCTGCTCGGGAGGCTGAGGGAGGAGGACTGCAAGTTCAAGACCAGACTGAATAGTTTAGCAAGAACCTATTTCAAAATTTAAGAGATGATGATGCAGCTCTGAGTTCCCTGGGCTCAATTCCCAGGACTTAAATTAAAAGAAGCTGGAGAAGGAGCAGGAGGAGGGAGGGGATGGAGGACAATGGGATGTATGAAGGAGTCTGATGAGTTTAGAGAAACATGAAGTAATTACCATGGGAAACAAGAGAGAGAATGACCAGGGACGTGCCTTATGGAAAGCTCAGATGGTTTTCCAAGTCTGTTAGATGAAAGTTAAAGGGAACAAAAGAACACAGTGATTGGCCTTAAGAGCTATAAATTTAGTTTGAGGAGGGAAGAAACAAATAGACAAAGAAAATTGAAAACTAAAAATACTAAAAAAATTCTGTTAGGAACAGATATCAGGTAGAGAATGAATAAGTACTGAGGAAAGGAAAGTTGAAGCCAGAGAATAAGTTACCATGGTTCAGCCTCTGGAGGTAGAATAGTTTGGGGCAATCAACATGACTCAAAACTTATTTGAGGATGGAGATCAGTAAAGTTTCAGAAAACACACAAAGCTGAGAAGGTCAAGGAGTTGTTAGATCATCCAGTGGACACTGATTGCTCATGGCTATTGTGGGACTGGAGGTGAATCAGAGGCTGGAGAGGTGTGGGAGAGAGCCCAGTAAGAGGGTATCAGGAAGGGGTCATCTGTAGAAGGCATTAGGATATAAGACCACTTCTGGGCCTTGTGGTAAATGGAATACAGAAAAGACAATAACAGAGGTAGTGCTCTCAGATTTAAACAACAACAATAAGAAGACAAAAATCTGTGTCAGTTATGTGAGGGAGGAAGGAGACTGAAGACGTAGAGGACCTTAATTTTCATGGCATGATGCTTCAGGAGTGGGAGTGAGGGGAAATGAGGAAGTTAGCCTTCAACGTGGAAGTAAAGTATACAGGGAGCTTCCTCCAGGTCACCACGCTGAACCCATCCACTTTTCTTTATCCTTCATTCTCTGCACCTCTAAAAGTTACTGTCTTCAAAGACAGAAACTGAAAGGACGATGAGTCATCATGGAATGCTGCCTGCCAAGCACCCTTCCAGATTCTGATAAGGTCATACAACTTTATAACTTCACACTTTGCAAAAACTACAGTTTTTCTCAGCTGGTCTTACAAATCATAATCTTCACATGAGAAGTTGCCGGGTCCTAGAACAAATCTTAGAGCAGCCTAGTTAACGACAGTAGAACAGGTGACGCGGAAAGGAGTCAGTAACCTAGAATTTACACAAACCGTTTCAGCGATATACCAAGTTACTGGTCTTCAAACTTTACCCTCTGTTGTGACAAGAAGAAATCATAGACAGCAGATGGGAGCATGAGCAGTGACTGCTCATTCCCACTGCTGAAAAGCCTCAGTTAACCTTCACTCCTGATGTTGCTTTTTTCTTTTGGCCTGATCTACAAAGTTATCTCAATTTGTTCCAATCCTTTTTTCTCTCTGATCTATAGCTTTTCTAAAGTTGAAGCCACTTGTCTTCTGAATTTTATGCTTGCATTTAAGCATGGCTTTTACTTTTTCTTCAAGAAAATTTCTCAGTCAAGTACCTTGAGTTCTGGCAGAGCTGATTGGTCCCTGGTAGAAGTTGCACAGTCTTCTCACAGCAGCATACAGGGGATGGTTGGTTCCTGGCAATCAGGCCAACAAAGCAAAGATGGCTGATTATTTGGAACTTACAGGCTTCCTAACGGAGAGTCTCGCCTGGCAGGAAGAAGGATCTGAACTGTCTTATGTGATCAGGCAGGAGATAAATAAACAGAATACTATCTTTCCTATTGAACAGTTGAGTCTTTCACCTATAAAAAATTATTGTGTAACATATTTTGTTATAGGTTGATTCATTTAATCTTCCCAACAGACTTATTACCAATATGGTACCTGGTAATTTTTGAGATAAGGAAACTGAGAAGTCACAAAACTAGTAGGTAGCAAAGCCACTTGCATTTGAAGGCCTGGCTTTAAAGAATACCTTGTCGGGCCGGAGGGTTAGCTCAGTAGTTCCAGCGCCTGCCTCGCAAGCGCAAGGACCTGAGTTCGATCCCCGGTAACCACATAGAATTCTGGGTGTGGAGACACACCCACCAGCAATCAACACCGCATACCACAATGCCGGGCGTGGTGGCTCACGCCTGTAATCCCAGCACTCGGGAGGCAGAGACAGGAGGATTGCTGAGTTCGCGGCGGCTTGCCTGGGCACCATAGTGAGCTCAGGGCCAGCCTGAACTACAAAGCGAGACCCTGTCTCCAAAAAGAAAAAGAAAAAAAAAAAAAGAATACCTTGTCCTAACTTGTTCTATCAAGACAGGAATAGCAAATGGTTGCCCAAGATTGCACATTACACTAAAAGAGAACTCTCCGCAGATGAGAAGACATAGCTAGAATATTGGAAACAATCAAATTATCAGAGAGCACTGAGCTTGAAATTTAAGGAGATTTCTCAGTGCCATTTCAATGGATATTAATCTGTTCCATGCACAGACATGTAGAACCTTCGTGTTCAAGACAACTGGAGGTATTCATCACTTCACAGAGAAAAATATGTCTTTTTGTCATCCTAATGAGATACCTTCACAGATGAAACTCATAGTGAAAAAATGTCAGGGATCAGATCATTTAGGTCACCTTCACAGATGAAACTCATAGTGAAAAAATGTCAGGGATCAGATCATTTAGGTCACAGTCACTCAAGTATAGACTTGTCTCATGAATGACCTGTGTCACTAACCAGCCAATCCGCTCCTCCCCAGTGCAAATTATAGTAGATTTTACAGACAGGGCACACTTGTGGGGTGGGGAAGTGTGTAGGAATAGTGCCACTAAAAATAATTTTATAAAAAAGGAATAGGGAAAGTAGGGAGTTGGAGAAGAAAAAAGACAGAGGACATTAACATGAATTAGCCAGGCCCTGCACTTCAGGCTTTTTATACAGAATCACATTTAATCCTCTCAGCAACTGTATGACATAAGCACTATTAGGAAACTGAGAACCAGTCGCATAACTACTAAGGAGTGGAACTGAGACTTCAAAGCTCTGGTTTTATTGTAGCATCCTACATACTCATGCACAGGTGGGAGGAAGGAAGGGCACTTTCACAAGGGCTTAATGCACAAAAGGAGAAGCTGTATGCTCCGTACAGTAATGTTTGGTATGCCAGGGCCAATTATAATAGGGAGGGGAGTGTAAGGTTCTTTGCCCTCATGGCTCAGTCGTGATTTTCCAAACATACCTTTCTTCTTCTCCTTGATGCAAGCTGTGTGGGGTTGCAAAACAGGACTTGCTGTCAAGTTGATATACTTCCAACCCATGGATGCCAAGGACATGACAGGCCAAATCCTCTTATCATACAGATCAAGAAAATAAAGTTCATAAAGATTTTTTTCAAGAGCCAGAATAGAGTTAGGATTGAAGCCAGGACCCTGAAATTTTACTTCCAGAAAGATTTTACAGGAGATAAGATTGGCTTTGGGAGACTGACATTCCTGTGCCTCACCTCCTTACATTCCTAGTGCTTAAATCCTGTTGTAATTTTTCTGGAGATTTTCTAGAAACTTCTCAAAGATTTTCTAGAAACTGGCACTTGCACTGAGGATGACTAGCCTATATGTAGATTTAGGAGAAATATTTAGTTGGGAGATAAAAATTGATTGGACTAATGTGAAAAGTGATTGGGAAGAAAACAGAAGACCCATTATGCAGTCCAACTCTCAAATTAGAAATACTTCAGAATCTTTAAATGCCTATCCAGAACAACCCTGCCACCCTCTGTCTCAAAGCAGGGGACCTGATACAAATGGTGACATCCACCCTCGACCTTCCCTTGGGGTGTTTCTACTGTAGCTCCTAACTTTACCCTCAGAGAACTGTATCAAAGAACATGGCTCTGCTTCATAGACTATAAAGTACGTTTTGGGGAACGAGGAAAAGGTGCCTTGTCCTCTCAGCTGCTAACCTCTGGCTCAAGCAGCAACGTGTATGCTAGAGTTTTGCCCAGGCACGCCCCTTTGCGTGATTCAACCTGCTCAGCCCTACTAGAGGCGGTCCGTCTCATTCCTCCCTCACAGAGCACAGATGCAAAAGGGAACCTTTCTCAGTGACATTTTTATTATGGCCTACAAATTCCACCAGCAAGTTAGGTAAGAGATGGAGTTACTGACCCGTGTGTCTGTTTTTGTGTCAGTACCAGTTACAGTTGAGTTGCTGTAACTCTGATGGGAACTCTGCTCAGTTTTAAGAGTCCTTCATTCCACTTACTGTTATGCTACAGTTAGACAGAAACTCAGCTTGTCTCCTGATGTCGGCATCCTTCATACTACCCTAATGAAATGTTAGCATAGGACCTTTGGCCTCTTCTTGTAGTAGTATCTAGAACAGGACGCTTAAAAAGGATGCCTGGTGAATGAAGGGAGAATAAAAGGAAGAAGGGAGATAAGAAGAAAGAGGGAGGAAGGAACAGGGATGGAGACTCCTCCTTTGTGGAAAAGGTCATGTGATAAAGTCGAGTAGAATTCCACAGTCAGCCTGGGGCTGGGCTGCATTCAGATGGCTGATGCATGATTCATTGGGCTCAATGGTATTCTGGGTGGCAACCCTAGAATTGCCAGGCAATCCTTCAGTGGATGTGTTTGGCACTGGAGAGATAAGAACACATCATCTAACATGATCTCTTCTACATACGATGCTTTGCTTGACTAGCTGACTAGAGAATATTTATAGCTCTCTGAAATCCAGGTTCCTTACAGATATGTGTGGCTCATTCTCAAGCATAGCACCAAGCATTGAGTGGAGAGAGGTGCAGTCATGGCTACCAAATTTGATGATAATGTATCTGGAAATCCCACTTTGGGAGACCAGGTGATAGGGTGAGAGTGCAGAAAGAGACTCTGCAGCCAGTGGAAGTCCTATCAAAGATAGAGCCAGTCTAATTGGCAGTAGCATTTTTGACATACCAGTCTAGGAAAATCAGGGTGTTGCCTCTTCACAAAAGTCAGTACTTTGGCTTGTGGGATGATGAAATAATCTTTTGTTCATCTTATTATTGGCATTATCATAATAATTATCAACAACAATGACACCAACCTCAGCAAATATTTATCGGTTATCTTCTCTATAAAAATTTTAATAAGATCTTTGAACTCAAGCTCTTATTCTTCTTACAAAACATTATAGAAAAAGACTTTAAAATTAATACTGTATAACAGTAAGATTTAGGGACTAAATCAGGTGGTTTTCTGTAGAGATTTTGGATAAAAAAGAAAATCTGTTCCCAGATCTGAAAGGTACCAAAGTTTATACAGATAATTGGTTCTCCCTCCTACCTCTGTCACCTGCACTTCTAATTTCCTTCTGAAATACATTTATTCTTTATAGGAATTTTAAAAATCGAGTTTATGGGTACATTTTAGAAATACATTATGATGACCTTCTTCATTGGAAATTTATACTTGTATATAACATAT
This sequence comes from Thryonomys swinderianus, assembly GCA_004025085.1. Lineage (NCBI taxonomy): Eukaryota > Metazoa > Chordata > Mammalia > Rodentia > Thryonomyidae > Thryonomys > Thryonomys swinderianus. The sequence goes on from PVIC010014071.1 coordinate 26,112, forward strand.
CTTAATTCTTATTTTTCCCATTCCCCTCCCCTCCCTTCAGTCCTCCCCCAGAGGCTTTTGAATTGATAAGATGATATTCATTGATCCTTGGTACTATTGCTTGTGCAACTGGGGTTGTGTTCAGAAAATCTTGCCTACAGAGTTTTATCCAATTTGACTTCAGAGTTTTATCGAATTTATCTTCCAGTGGGTTAAGGATTTGTATTATATTTAGTTATTTAATCCATTTGTATTTTAGTTTAACTAAAATGGTGAAAGATATGGGCTTCAGTTCAGTCTTCCTTATGTGGATAGCCAGTTTTCCCAAAACCATTTATTAAACAGGCTATCTTTCCTCCAGTGTAGGTTTATAGGTCCTTTGTCAAAGACCAGATAGCTGAATGTAGTGTACCTGGGGTTGTCTCTCCATCTTCTGCTCTGTTCCACTGACCCATGTGTCTGTTTTTGTGTCAGTACCATGTTGTTTTTATCACTATAGCTTTGTAATATAACTTCACATACAGGATTGTGATTTTTCCAGCTTTATTCTTTATACCTGGGATTGCTTTTCTACTCTAGATCTCTCTCAGTTTCTTATGAATCTTAGAACTGTTTTCTCTATTTGTGTGAGGAATGTTATTGGTATTTTCATTGGAGTTGCATTAAATCTGTATAAGGGTTTGTAAGTACGGCCATTTGACTGTGTTTGTTCTGTTTATCCAGGAAGAGGGTTTGCTTGGTTTTTTGTTTTGTTTTATCTTTTATTTTAGGGGATGGTGAAAGATATGAATCTTTTTTAACCTTCAGCATGTAGAAACTCCTTTGTTAAAGATAATGTGACTGGGCCACACAGTGAGCTCAGGGCCAACTGGAACTACAAAGTAAGACCTATCTCAAAAAGAACTGGAAAAAAAAAAGAATAAAAGATAATGTGGCTGAGTGTGTTTGCAGTTGTTTCTGTGTTTCTAATCTGTTCTATTGATCCTCAGGTCTGTTTTGTTTGCCAGTACCATTATGTTTTTATTGCAGTAGCTTTGTAGTAAATTTCAAGTCAGGAATTTTGACGCCCCATCTTACTTTTGTTACCCAGAATTGCTTTTGCTATTCTAGGCCTCTTCTGGTTCCAAATGAATTTTAGGATTGTTTTCTCTAATTCTGTGAGGTATGCTATTGGTATTTTGAATGGAATATACTTCCTCTTGGACTGTTCTCTTTATTATTTTTACCTTTTCTTTTTACCCTGGTCTTTTTCTGGGTTTCAGTTGCATATAGTATTGTTTTCCATTCTCTAAACAATTTATGGATTTTTAAAATTCAATATATTTCTTGTGTACAGTATATTGTTGGATCTTGCTTCTTGATTTATCCTGCCAGTGTTTCTTTTAAATAGTTGAGTCTATTTACAGTGATGGTTTTAAGTGATATGTAGACTTATCCTTGTCATACTATTTTCCTTTTGTTGGTTCCTCTTTTTTTCCCCTCCCATTTTTTTCCTCTTTTTTTAAATTACCCACCTTGCCTGGTTGATTCATACTGTTGAGGTTAATGGTCAATCTCTTTCTAGCATGTCCTTCACAACATTTTGGATGCTGGTTTGGTGGGCATGACGTTTTTCAGATTTTTTTTTTATCGTAGAAGTGTTTCATTTCTCTATCAATTTTGAAAGATAGTTTTGCAGGGTACATCAGTCTGGATTGGAGACTCTTCTTTTAGAGCTTGAAAAACTTCATTCCTAACTTTCTTTGACTTGAGGGTTTGTACTGAGAAGTGTGTGACTCTGAAGGGCTTTCTTTTATGAGTGATTTGTTTCTTTTCTCTAATAGCTTTTAATAGTCTGTTCTTGTGTTGAATTTCTGGAATCTTGATGATCATATGGTTTGGTGTAGATTTCTTTTTTTATTGTGAAATAGGTACATTTTACATACATATCATGATCACGTTCAACATTTACAATTTGTACCAGTATATGACATGACTTAATTCTCATTTTTTCCCCATTCCCCTACCCACTCTACAACTCCCCCACCCCCTATACACATAAGTTTGTCCCCCCGCCCTTTTTTGAGACAGGGTCTTGCTTTGTAGTTCAGGCTGGCCCTGAGCTTGCTATGTAGCCCAGGCAAGCCTCAAACTCAGCAATCCTCCTGCCTCTGCCTCCTGAGTGCTGGGATTACTGGCATGAGTCACTACGCCCAGCACTGTGATATGTGGTACTGATTGCTGGTTGTGGTATTGTTGTGTGTGGTTACCGGGATCGAACCAGGAACCTGGCACTTGCCAGGCAGGCACTGGAACCACTGAGCTAAATCTCCCTTTTTTGTTTACCATCACAGTTTTTCTTTCCCCTCATTAATGTACCCATACCCCTTCCCCACTCCCCTTAGGATATTTTCTATTTTACATTCTAGGATTTATTTATATTTTCAGTTTCTTATACCAGAAAAAAATACAGAATTTACACATCTGAGACCTATTTATCTCGCTTATGCATATGTCCTCAAGGTATGTCCATTTGAGCATGACTCAAACTTATCATTCTTTATGGGAGAGTAACACTTCATTTTATTTAAAAAAACACATCTTCTTTATCTAGTCTCCATCTGATGGGCGTTGGGTTATTTCTAAGATTTAGCTATCACAAACTGAGCTGCTATAAACATGGGTGCACATATATCGCTGTGATATGAATCTTTTAATTCTTTTGTGTATATACCTAGCAGGGGAATAGCAGGGTCAAATGGGACCACTGATCCTAGTTTCTTGAGAAATCACACCAATCTCCATAGTAGTGCTACCAGTGCACAATCCCACCAACAGTGAAGTGTTCCTTTCTCCCTGCAGCCTCCACCAGCATTTGTTGCTGGCTAATTTTGAAATAGCAGCCAATCTGCATGGAGTGAGATGAAATCTCAGAGTTGTTTTCCTCTGCATCTCTCAAGTGACTAGTGATATTGAACATTCCTTTATGTGCTTCTTAGCTGCTTTTACTTCTTCATCTGAAAAGTGTCTGTTCATTCAGATACCCATTTTGAATTGGGTCTTTAAGTTGGGAGGTTGTTTTTTTATGCTCTGTATATATTCTAGACTGTAGCCCTTTATCGGAGGAACAGCTGGTAAAAATTTTTTCCCATATTGTTGGATGTCTTTTTGCTCTGCTGGTGGTTTCTTTTGCTGTGCAGAAGTTGTTTAATAGGATGAGATCCCATTTGTTGATTCTTTCTGCTAGTTCTTGTGCTATAGAGGTTTTGTTCATAAAGTCTTTCCTAAGCCAATGTCTCCAAGAGTTTTACCTAACCTGTTTTCCAGTAGGTTTAGTGTTTCTGTTTTAATAGTTAGGTCTCTAATCCACTTTGATTTTAATTTAGTACACGGAGAAAGAGATAGGTTTAGCTTTAGCCTTTGGCAGGTTAAAGCCCAGTTTTTCGAACACCATTTGTTAAACAGGCTATCTTTCCTCAATTGAGGATATTTGGCTCATTTGTCAAAGATGAGGTGGCTTAGTGCATCTGGATTTGTTTCTGGATCTTCTAATTTGTTCCACTGGTCCTCAGGTCTGTTATTTTGCCAGTACCATGCCATTTTTTTTTTTTTTTGAGACAGGGTCTGGCTTTGTAGTTCAGGCTGGCCCTGAGCTCACTATGTAGCCCAGGCGAGCCTCAAACTCAGCAATCCTCCTGTCTCTGCCTCCCAAATGCTGGGATTACAGGTGTGAGCCACCACACCCAGCTACCATGCCATTTTTATCACAGTGGTTTTGTAGTATAGTTTAATGTTGGGGATTGTGATATCCCCCACTATGTCCTTGTTACCTAGGATTACTTTTGCTATTCTAGGTTTTTTGTGGTTCCAGATAAATTTTTGAATATTTTCTCTAGGTCTGTAAAATATGTTGTTGGGAATTCCATCGGGATTACATTGAATCTATATAAGAGTTGAGGGATATAGCCATTTTTATGATATTGGTTCCTCCTACTCAGAAACAAGGAATGTCTTTCCATTTTCTGATATCTTCTCCTATGTCCTTTTCAAGAGTGCCATAGTTTTCAGAGTAGAGCTATTTCACTTCTTTGTTAGATTGATTCCTAGATTGTGAAAGGGCATGACTCCCCAATTTCTCTCTCAATGAGTGTATTGTTTGTGTATACAAAGGCTATTGATTTTTGAGCATTGACCTTGTATCCAGGTATGCTGCTAAATTTGCCAATTAGGTCTAGCAGTCTTTTGGTTGAGTTTTTAGGATCTTCTATATAGAGTATCATGTCATCAGCAAATAGCGACAGTTTAACTTCTTCCTTTCCTATCTTTATTCCTTTTTTTTTTTATGCTTTTTGAGACAGGGTCTCGCTTTGTAGTTCAGGCTGGTCCTGAGCTCACTATGGTACACAGGCAAGCTGCCACAAACTTAGCAGTCCTCCTGTCTCTGCCTCCCGAGTGCTGGGATTACAGGTGTGAGCCACCACGTCCGGCGTTGTGGTATGCGGCATTGATTGTTGGTGGGCATGTCTCCATGCGCAGCATTATATGTGGTTACCGGGGATCGAACTCAGGACCTTGCACTTGCAAGGCAGGCGCCGGAACCACTGAGCTAACCCTCCGGCCCTCTTTATTCCTTTTATTTATTTATTTTGTCTAATTGCTTTGGCTAATGTTTCTAGCACTGTATTGAAGAGGAGTGGTGAAAGTGGACATCCTTATCTTGTTCCTGATCTTAGTGTGAAAGATTTCAGTTTCTGACCATTTAGGATGATGCTGGCTGTTAGTTTCTCATATATAGCTTTTATTAGGTTGAGATGAAGTCATCTATTCCATTTTTCTGTAGGGTTTTGATTAGGAATGGGTGTTAGATTTTGTCAAGTGCTTTTTCTGCATCTATTGAGTTGACCATATGGTTTTTGTCTTTGAGTCTGTTTATGTAGTGTATTACGTGTATTGATTTACATATGTTGAATCATTCTTGCATCCCTGGGATGAATCCAACTTGTTCAGGGTGATGATTCTCTGTATTCTATTTGCCAGTATTTTATTAAGGATTTTTGCATCAATGTTCATTAGGGAGATTGGCCTGTAGTTCTCTTTTTTGGTTGAGTCTTTCTCTGCTTTTGGAATCAATGTAATGGTTGCTTCTAAGAATGAATTTGGGAGCACTGCCTTCCCTTTCAATTTCATTAAGGAGTTTGAGGAGCAGTGGCATTAACTCTTCTTTGAAAGTTTTAGAGAATTCAGCAGTAAAGCCATCAGGACCAGGGCTTTTCTTTGTTGGTAAGTTTTTTTTTATTACATTTTCAATTTCACAGATTGACATTGGGGTGCTTAACATATTTATATCTCCTTTGTTCAACTTTGGAAGTTCATATGTGTGTAGGAATCTATCCATTTCTTCTACATTCTCCATCTTGTTGGAGTACAGATTTTCAAAGTAGGTGTTTATTGTCCTCTGGACTTCTGCTGGATCTGTGGTGATTTCCCCCTTTTCATTCCTAATAGCATGGATTTGAGCTTTTTCCTTCCTTTGTTTGATAAGGTTGGCTAAGGGTCTGTCAATTTTATTTAGCCTTTCAAAAAAAACCAACTCTTCAATTCACTGATTTTTTTGTATAATTCTCTGTCTCCATTGCATTAATTTCTGCTCTGATCTTTATAATTTCTTCCCTAATACCAGCTTTGGATCTGTCTTGCTCCTCTTTTTCTAGTAGCTTGAGATTTAGCATTAGATTTTTTTTTTTTTTGAGACAGGGTCTTGCTTTGTAGTTCAGGTTGGCCCTGAGCTCACTATGGAGCCCGGGCAAGCCTCAAACTCAGCAGTCCTCCTGTCTCTGCCTCCCAAGTGCTGGGATTACAAGCGTGAGCCACTATGCCTGGCAGCATTAGATTTTTTATTTGACCTTTCTCTATTTTCCTGGTGTATGCGTTCACTGCTATGAATTTCACTTGTAGAACTATTTTCCTTGTGTCCCATAAATTCCTACAAGTTATATTGGGGTTATCATTTAATTGTAAAAACAGTTTTTCTTCTGTGACCTACTGGTTGTTCAACAGAGTATTATTCAATTTCCATGTGTTTGTGTAGATCTTGGAATTTCTTTTGTTATTTTACTCCAATATCAAACCACTATGGTCTGACAGTATACAGGGGATAACTTCAAGTCCTTTGCATTTACTTAAACATGCTCTATGAATTAGTATGTGGTCTATTTTGAAGAATGACACATAAGCAGCTGAGAAGAATGTTTATTCTGACTTTGTAGGGTGAAATACTCCATAGGCATCTATTAAGTCCATTTGTTCAAAGGTTTGGTTCAATTCAAGTATTTCATTGTTGATATTTTGTCCAGTTGATCTGTCTAGTTGTGACAACAGGGTATTGACGCCTCCTACTACTGTTGTATTAGTGTTTATCTGGCTTTCAGTCTCCATTAATAATTGTTTTATATAGTTGGATGCACTGGAATTTGGTGCATAAATATTTATGACTGTCATCTCTTTCCCTTGAACTGTTCCCTGTATGAGGATATAGTGTCCTTCTTTGTCTCTTTTAATCAATTTTGGTTTGAAATCTATTTTGTCTGCAAATAGGATAGCCACTCCTGCTTTTTCTGCAGTTCCCTGTCACATGGAAAATTGTTTTCCATCCTTTTACTTTAAGTCTATGGCTTTCTTTCTGAATTAGGTGTGTTTCTTGTAGGCAGCATATTGTAGGGCTCATTTCTTAATCCATTGTGCCAGTCTGTGTCTTTTAATTGGTGTACTGCAGCCATTGACATTAATGGTTATGACTGATATGGCCTGATTTATACCTGTTATGGCTTTTCTCCTTTCCATTCAGTTTCTTTCTTTCTTTCTTTCTTTCTTTCTTTCTTTCTTTCTTTCTTTCTTTCTTTCTTTCTTTCTTTCTTTCTTTCCTTCTTTCTTTCTTTCTTTCATTCTTTCTTTCTTTCTTTCTTTTTTTCTTTCTTTCTTTCTTTTTCTGAGACAGGGTCTTTTTTTGTAGTTCAGGCTGGTCCTGAGCTCACTATGCAGCCCAGGCAAGCCTCAAACTCAGCAATCCTCCTGCTTCTGCCTCCCAAGTGCTGAGATTACAGGCATGAGTCACCATGCCCAGCAATGTAGTATGTGGTCCTGATTGCTGGTAACCATGAGTCACCATGCCCACTATTATTATATGTGGTTACTGGGGATTGAACCAGGGACCTTGCTCTTGCTAGTCAGGAGCCAGAACCAGAGCTAAATCTCCAGCCCTCCATTCAGTTTCTTGTCTTGTCCAATGAGTTCATTCTTCTGGGTCTCATGAGTGTGTGAACTTCATTGTTTTTTCCCCAAGATATTGTTCAGAATGTTTTAGAGTGCAGGTTTTGTATTTGTGAGGTTTTTCAGGTGTGCTTTGTCATGGGAGTATCTTATTTATCTGTCAATTTTGAAAGATAGTTTTGCAGGGTACATCAGTCTAGGTTGGAGGTTATTTTCGTCCAAGACTTGAAACACCTCACTCCAGACTCTCCTTGCACTGAGCATTTCCACTGAAAAGTCTGCTGTGATCTTGATAGGCTTCCCTTTGTATGTTGTTTTGTTTTTTTTTTCTTTTGTCTATCTGCTTTCAGTATTTCATTCTTTTGTCAGATATCTGGTACCTTGATACTTATATGCCTAAGTGTAGAGTTTTTAGTATCACAGCTCTTTGGAATCCTATATGCCTTATTTATCTGTATGTCCAATTCCTTTTCCTTTCCTGTGAAGTTGTCTGCCATATCTGTGAGCAGTTTCTTTATGTCTTTGCACTGTCTCCTGCTTAATTCAGTTACTCCAGTCAGACTTATGTTACTCATCTTTGAGTTGTCTAAGAGCTGTTGGATTGATTTCTCATGGTCTCTTGCCACTTTCCATAAATTATTCCTTTCCTGTTCATTGGCTGTGGTCCTGTCCTCTAGGTATGAAATTCAGTCAAGATCAGTTCTGATTTCCAATCTACTAGATCTGCTTTTGTTACCAGCCCAGAGAATCCTGGTGATTGAGCTTCAGCTTGCTCCATTTCCCTTTTCCCTGGATTCCCCTATGGTGATGATCTTTGTGTCTGGGTTCTTGAATTTTTCTCATTTCTATTCTGCTGGCCAGCACCAAAAGTCATTGCATGACCTAAGTGGGCTTACCCAGATTTGCCTAAACAGGAATAGAGGTCCCATGGGCTTCTGGTTTGGTCCAGATGGCAGGAAGGCTGCTGGCCAATAGTGGAAGTCACTGAGCAACCTCCACGGAGCTTACCCAGGCTCACCCAAATGGGAATGAAGATCATGCAGTGGTCCAAATGGCAAGAAGGCTGCTGGCCAGCAGCAGAAGTTGCTGCATGACCTCTGCAGAGCTTACCCAGGCTGGTCTAAATGGGAATGGAGGTCCCACAGGCTTTTGGTCTGAACCCAATGGCAGGAAGGCTGCTAGCCAGCAATAGAAGTCACTGGGCAATCTCCGTGGTGCTTATCCAGACTAGCCCACAGGGGAATGGAGGTACTGTGGGCTTCTGATCTGGATCCAATGGTGGGAGGACTGGTGGCCAGCAGTGGAAGTTACTGCACAACCTCTGTGGTGCCTACCCAGGCTCACCAAACAGGAATGGAGGTCCCACAGGCTTCTGGTCTGGATCTAATGGTAGGAGAGCTGGTGGTCAGCAGTGAAAGTCACTGCGTGGCCTCTCTGTGTAGATTTTTTTTATCATGACTAATTGCACTTCTATATGCTTCATTTATCTGTATGTGTCAGAGCCAGTGGGTTGTGGCTGAAAGACTGTTTTTGTGAGTGAGGTCCTGAGGGTAAAGAAAACATACAGAGCTAAGATCAGTAAAAGTAGCAAGAGTATATGGCTCTCATATAGGCCATCATCAAGCATCATGTCATGGTATGATCACAGTGCACATGAATGATTGCCTACAGTAAATCATGCTTACATAACTGTGTCCCATTGTACATATGTGCTAGATAGCAAGGTTATGTCTTTGTGAGGTCTTCAGGTGCCCCTGGGATTTGACTCAGTCACCAGTGATTTCCCATAGTATATCAAGTTCTTTTTCCATGCTTGGGGAGTTTTCTGCCATTACTTCTGTGAACATTTTTTATGTCTTTTGTGCTATTTGCTGATTTTGCATTGACTCTGATAAATTTTTTATTATTACTCTTTGCTTCATCTAGCAGCTGTTTTTTCATAGTACCTTGCTTTTTTTTTTTCAGTACTGAGGATTGAACTTGGGCCCTTGTGCTTGCAAGGTAGGCATGGTACCATTTGAGCTAAATCCCCAGCCCATAGTACTTTGCTATTTTTAAGAAATCTTTCTTTTCATGACCTCTAACTACAATGCTGTCTTTTGTATTTGATAGTCTCTCCTCATATTGGCTCTTTCTAACATGTATACCTTCAATGAGATTTTTGATCTCCTGGATATCTGTTTGAGTCTGTATCATAGGTTCTATTTTTTTCTTATGTCAGGCATTCATGGTTTCTGTCATTTTCCTAAACTCTCCTATTTAAAAAAAATTTATCTGCTCTTGTTACTATGACTTTTAATATGGTTATCATCTATATAGTTATCTGAGATATTATTTCTGGTTTGATTTTTTCCTAGAGCCTCATTCATCTCTCTTCCCCTCTCTTTACCATTCTGTACCTGTCAGTTTTTAAACTATTTCCAGTTAGGCTCTGGACCCCTAATTCAGGTATAAGTCTCACAGTAGTGGATCAACAGTAATACTAAGGACAGGGGAGACATAGTTACAATCATTGGGTGTCTTGTCTCATATCCTGGTAACAAGATTATGATCTTGACATTGGCCTCCTTCAGCCTACAGCTCACTAGAAGTTATGGTTGCAGTTGGAAATTAGAAATACACATTTTTATTGTCACTTTATAGTGGTTGAGAGTATCCTACTACTTTCCAGGTCTTTTTTTTTTTTTGCTTTTGAGACAGGGTCTCGCTTTGTAGTTCAGGCTGGCCCTGAGCTCACTATGGTGCCCAGGCAAGCCGCCGCGAACTCAGCAATCCTCCTGTCTCTGCCTCCCGAGTGCTGAGATTACAGGCGTGAGCCACCACGTCTGGCATTGTGGTATGCGGTGTTGATTGTTGGTGGGCATATCTCCACGTCCAGCATTATATGTGGTTACCGGGGATCGAACTCAGGACCTTGCGTTTGCAAGGCAGGCGCCGGAACCACTGAGCTAACCCTCCGGCCCTACTTTCCAGGTCTTTGATCTGGGCGCCTTGCCCCAGTCTCCTATTTCATACATGATTTGTTCAATCTCTCTCACCCTACAAAAATAAACTTCCAGCCTCTCCAGCTCAGTCCTTTTCAATCGTTTTGGATTTCTGATCCCATTTGGATTTGGGATATGTTTATCTGATATTTGAGCCTAGCTACATCTTTTGATTTTCTTTATATTTTATTTTTGTGACTACGACATAGAAAGTGAAATGAGTTTCATATTATAAATGTACTGCACCATCTCAGAACATTCTTGTTTCATGTTTAGGTTGTGACTTTCTTCTATATTTATTAGTACTTATCATGAAATTTTCAATTGGTTTTCTTTCATGTTTGATTTGCTTTTGTCTTTTCTTCAAACTTTCTAGTTTTCTACATTCATGTGGAGAGATATATTATAGAAGATGCCCTAGGATCATTTGGGATCAGATATAGTTGAACAGTTCCTTAAAGATCTAGCTTTATATTTGGTCCAAGTGTGTACCCCATAGAAGATGCCATGAAAGGCTACTACGTAACTCTTTGGAGTAACAGGTCAAGGTGTTGAATAGTCTGGAGGTTAGTTTTTGGTCAAAGATAAAACACTTAGATATGGATTTCTCTGGCTGAAATTTAATTGGCTATTCCTAGTTAAAACAATTCTGCCTGAGTTCTGCATTCCCTTGAGGCAGATATCAATGATAGAAATGACATTTGCTTACTTCTCAGATGAGACAGTTTCAGTCTGCTTTTCCTGGGGTTGGATTGATGAATTACCTTTAGGGAAGAAGAAATGAGGAACAGAGAGATGTTTCACTTTATTTCTCT
>PVIC010014072.1:0-37057 GCA_004025085.1 Thryonomys swinderianus
TGCGGGTGGGCCCAACCTCTGGGAAGCACCGCAGGGCAGCTTTGCGCGTGAGTCCTGAGCCGGGCCTTAGAGACTGCTGGTGTGGGGGCACATCATGCACCCCAGGAATGGGAGGCGAGCGAGCCAGTCCCTTCTGCTGGGTCACGGAACGAAGACTCTTTCTCAGTCTCTCTGGTCCAGGCCACTCCCTGCCCTTGATCTCCGTTCACGGTAGCAGCCCGAGCCCAGGCCCTCCCTCGCGGCTGCTGCTCACCTGTCGGGTTCGTCCACAGGCTGCCCTTCCATGTCAAACCTGCAGGCGCAGCCGTAGTCTTCCAAGTCCCGGGGGCAGAGGCCGGCCACACACTGCATGCTGTTCACGAAGTGGAGCAGCCGGGGGAAGTTGGTGAAGACGGCCTGCAGCCAGCTGAAGTGGGGGCCCAGGCAGTCTGCGGGGGACAAGGGCAAGCCCCCGTGAGTAGGGCACCTGGAGTCGGGGAACCCCGTGCCCTGTACTTCCTGCCCCTGGGACTGAGGGGTCCTGAGCCGAGTGGCGACTAGTGGGTATCGCGCTGCTCTGAAAAACAGGAAGCAGGGACGCACAAGCCAATCACAGCCCCGCCTGACTCTGGGGTGAGCAGGTGACGGCAGCGATTATCACGTGTCCCCACAACTGCGTGACAGATACGGAAATGACAAATGCAACACTCGACACACTTCCAAACTCTCTGCCTCCCCGTGTGCTGAGTGGTCGGTGGGAGGTAAAGCTACTCCGGCACAGGGCGGAGAAGAGCGGGTCCTTCTAGCCAGGTGGCTTGGGCCAGTCATTGAACTCTCTCAGCCTCGATTTCCAACCCGTGGAGTGTGCGCCGCTGGCTTCCTGGCAGGGTGCGGGAAGGACGGTGAAGTGAGGAGTAGGAAGGCGCGAGGGAAGTCGGTGACGCGCAGGAAGCAAGGCCCTATCTGCCCCGCGGGCCTCGCTGACGGGCGGCTGGGGAGGCGGCCAGCCGGAGGCAGAGACAAGGCCCCGGTCATTTCCTCGGATGTCGTAGACACGTTCCGCGCCTGACCCGTGGTAGATAAAGGCAATTTCACCTTAACTTACCAAAGAGTTCAGCCGCGCTGTCCACAGTCTTAAACATCCCGCCGAAGAGTGTGATATCTGAGTGGAAGAAAGAGAAAAGGCGTTGAAGAGGGCGCTTCTCTCCCTTCCTCGTCTTCCTGTGCAGTGAGCTCACACCTTTTCTCCTCTTTAAGGGACAAATTGGACCTTAAAGTAACTTTCTTGTATGCAGGTTACCATGGAAACCTGGTAAAGATGAACTGTGTGAGCTGTGTTACTAGGCGACATCACTTAGTAGTTAAAAAAAAAAAAAAAAGGCCCTAGGGTGGCGAAGTGTGTCTGGACTGGGACGCACCACAAACGACGGGTGCCGTGGACATGTCATCCTCTCTTGCTCCTCGGCACGCATCTACTGCACCTCTGGGCTGACACAGCCGTAGACTTGCTAGGGGCCTCGCTCCCCATGGAGGGTGAGGCTTCCAGGCCTTCGCTGCTCTGTGGAGACCTGAGCTGCCGTCGGGCTCTGTGCAGAGCGCTCGGGGCTCCAGCCTCCTGCCGGAGATGAGCACCGAGAGTCTGGTGGTGGGTTCAGCTCCAAGGAGACCGTGAGGGAGTGCTCCCGGGGTCCCCTTGAGTCGCTTCCCTTACAAGGGCTACGCTAGCCAGAAGCTCAAGGGTATGTTCAGAGGGTCATTTTTGCTGCCAGAAACGTTCAAAGAATACTTACTCATATTTTTCGACAGCCCTGGAGTCAGCTCCTGTGGGGTGTCCAGAACATGGCCTCCTACAAAGGAGGGAGAGAAAGAGATATAGATAGATAGATAGAAGATAGATGATAGATAGATAGATAAGATAGATAGATGATAGATATAGATAGACAGACAGACAGACAGACAGACAGATAGATACAGACAGATGGACAGACAGACAGACAGTGGTCAGCAAAGCACTGCCACCACCCCTTGCTGGGGAAGATGGGGAGGTGACAACCAGAAGGACAATGGGGATGCCTGAAAATCCAAATGCTTGTCCGGTTAGTACCTGCCGAGCGCCGGGAGTGGGGGGACCTCCGGCCACGCAGGGGTGGCTGGGGTGGCCCTGGTGCTTCAGGGTGACCCGCCTTCACATTGCCATTCAGGTTGGGGATAAACAGACCTGGGACTTTTTTAGAAAACCGAAAGCATACGGTGTTATTCAGATGCACGTCTGTGCTCGAGTTTCCCTAGATAAACACTGTGGAAAGAAATAAAGACCCGAGGGCCTCCTCTCTAGGGACTTCACAACTGAGTACGTGTTTCCCGTTCTCACAGCTGTCTGGGGCCCGGGCCCATCGTACATCCGGTCCTGCGCTCTCGCCCACGTCGGATCCAGCCGGTTTGGGACTCACAAAGAGGCATTTTAACAGGCTCCACATCTGGTTAAGAAGCTGATTGTCCCAAACCCATACTTGAACAACAGTGCTTGGACCAAAGGTGGGCCCTACACCCAGACGCCAATGTGGCCGCCCCTTAGGCCAGCATTCCGTCAGGCTGGGCTTTGGGGTGCAGCCTGGTCAGACGGGACACAGAGATGTGAGCTGGGAATCCCGGTTTGAGCACGGGTCTTTCCCCGGGTTCCTGCTCCTATGGCCTCTCACTGCAGAAAGCTCACGCGTGTCGGAAACTGAGAATCTGTCTCTATTCACCACGGGGACAGTGGAGCGGTCTGGCCTGTCAGCTCTCATTCCTCAGCGTTCTCGTCTGATGGCCCTGAGGGAAGCAGTGACGGGGGACCCGCTCAGGAGGCACCTGGGCCAGGTGGTCTTGCTGACTCACACCCCTCAGCCGCAGCGCGGGCTGTCGGGCCGGGAGCACAGGGCTGCGGGGACTGCATTACAGACATGGCAGTGCGGGATGCTCAGCAGCACGAGCTGGAAACTTCTTCTCTTTAGATTGTGGGTGTTTTATTGTGTCACCATGACAAAAAGCTGGCTGCACTTGTTGGCAGGGACGACATATTGTAAGGCAATCAGCAGACGCAGGCACAGCAGCTACTAAGCCGAACACAGCCACGCTTTGGGGCAAAGGGACGCCTTTAACCTTCGTCTCTGAGGCCTCCTTGCCCTCTGGCCCAGCTCGTGGCCTCTCCACCTCCACAGCACACTCTCAGGCGCCCTCTGTTGTGCTTGGAGATCCACAGTAGGATATAAAGGAATCTACAGCTCTTAGAATATTTGATTTCCATCTCTCAGGCAGGAAGGTGAAAAGTACTAATAAGTAAACAGGTGGAATGTGCTAATCCCTCCTAAGGTTCCTCTTCAGTAATAAGATGCTAAACCGGAAAAGTGTCAGATTTTATGACTCACCAACCCAGGGAACCATCAGCACACTGACTACGAGAGATGCGATCATAGCGGGCGGCACAGGGCGGGGCCCAGACACCTGGAAGAGAGGGCTGGGGTTAGGACAGCTTCGCAGGAACATTGCCTCTTCCTTGTACTACAAGACAAGTGGTAAAAGGACAAAGCCCCAAGAGGGTTTCGGTCCCAGCTTCGCTGCCGACTGGCAGTTTGACATGAAGAAGGTCACACCGTCACCTGGAAACTCAAGCTGTCCATCTGAACTTAGAGACTCAACTGTGAGCTCTTTGTGAAAACAGCTGTGGTTTCCCTATTTGTGTGTTTATTTCACAGTCATCTATTGCAGGCCTGTGTGGTTGTGGGTGTCAGGGCTGCCGGTTTGGGGAATGCCAAGGGAAGAGGCTCAACTCGCGCAGCCTGAGACACCAGCGTTCGGAGGACTTAGCAGGAGGGCTTTGAACCCCTGAACCGAGCTCACTCCCCATGTGAATAAAGTGGAGACCGCGTGGTGGCGCTGCCGCTCCACCGTGGCTCAACAGAGGAGCCACAGCCGGCTCTGGGGAGGAAGCGACGGAGTGGGCAGGGTCCTGGAACCCGCCACATCTCAGTGGAAGCTTCCTGTGCTCGGATTAGTACGCACTGCACTCCGCTAGGTACTGTTAGGCGTGTCAGGCACAAAACCGGAGTCTCTGGGGAAGTACCTCCTTACTCGACTCCGGACAACCCTGACACCGTGCAGTTTATTTAAAAAAAAAAAAATTTTAGGGGCCCCGTGGGGTCCCTGTTGATTTGGGTCAGTTTCAGGTGGGGAAGGTCAAAGCGTTCTGGTAGAGGATGGTGGGGACGGTCGTATAAAAACACAAATGTATCTAATGCTGTTGAACTATACACTTGAAGTGGCTAAAATGATACCTTTTATGTTCTGCATATTTTGCCACAAATTTTCATAAAGAATCTATAAACTTCAAGGCTTTATTTCTTGCATTTACTGGGTCTTTCTTCCTATTGGATGCCACTCCCTGCCCAGCACATCCCACTCACTGCCTAGGACAAGCCCCCCAGGCCTTTCCCGTCACCTGCCTCAGTTTCCAGATTCTAGGTTGCGCTAAGACAGGGCCACTCACTGGCCAAAACATCTCCTCATGGGGCTCAACTGTAGGGGGCGCCATGCAGTATGTGACCAAACCTAAAACGGGGGTCGTCGTCTCCAGTCTAATGTCTGGGCTGCTCTGTGGATGCCGTCCTAAGCTTCCTGGCCGGTCAGGTGAACCCGAAGGGGCAGCCTACTCCGCTTCCTTCCCCCTGGGAGGACCAGGAAAGGCCAACTCCTCTCTGGATGGAGGAGACCCTCAGGTGAAAACCACTGTTGAGCCAAGAAAAGAGGAGCAGTCTCGGTGCCAGCCAGAAGATGGCACTGTATGGCCAGCCCTGGGGTGGGCTGCTGCTAAAATCTGTGCCCTTCTGGGGCTGGCGATTTAGCTCAAGTGGTACTGCGCCAACCTTGGACGCTGCAAAAAAAAAAAAAAAAAAAAAAAAAAATCTATGGCCTTCTCTTGGCCAGGTGAGATGCCCTTGGGCTGTGGCCGCCTGGAAGGTGCTGTCTTGGGCCTGGGCTGCGCTGTTCCTGTGGACGGGAGAGGCCTCCAGGCCCTGCCCTGCTCTCTGTGCCTTCGCTCATGCGCCACAGCTGGCAGGAGCTCCTCTCCCTGGGCACCAGCAGGCACCCGAGCGGTGCCTTTCCACCAGGGCACTGTGAAGACCAGCGGCCCGGCCTGGCTGAGACGGAGCCCTAGGCCCTGCAGCCGGCACTCCCGGCCCAGCGAGGCGGCGACTGCAGGGCCAAGCGCAGGTCCGCACCGGGGTCTCCGCACACAGATCGGCTTCAAGGTCACGGGACCCTGCTGTGGGCCGCGGTGCAGGGATTCTCCCCCGCAGACCTCTGCCCTGCAGCCTAGCTCAGGAGCAAGCCGGGCTCCAGCAGTCCTCGGGGCGTCTGTCCTCCCTTCCCTCCGCCTGTCTCTGTCCCCGTGCACTTCTCTCTCTGCCTGTCCTTTTCTTCTCTTCCTTCCTCCTGTCTTTCTGCACCCATTCCACCTTTCTTCCGTCTCTTCCACCCTCTCTCGTTCCACGCATCTCACCCTTCACCCACCTAACCTCGTATCTCTCCCTCCCTCTTCGCCCGCCTCCCCCTGCCCATCCCCCACCGCCCCCCCCCCAGCAGAACCAGGCGCCTACCGTGAGGTGCGGTGCGGGCCACAGGGTGTCGGACCAGCGATGCTTGGCTGTGGGCAGGTGGGGGCCGAATCCTTTATACTCCAGGGAAAGACCCCGGTCATGTGGGGCCTACGCCCACCCCATCGCGGAGAAGCCTTTCATGGCTGGGGGCTGGGCTGCCTTGGGGGTGGGTCATGCTACGGTTGGCACAGGCGCAGGCTGCATAGCAAGAGGCCCGGCCTGAGCCTTAATCAGAGAACAATGGCAGCCCTGTGCCCCACCTCTCCGCCGGGCCCCGGCCATCGTGTCTCAGGTCATCAGGGCCGCGGGGATGAAAGACGGCTCGCGACACAGGGCTGGCTTCGTCGTCCTGGCTGACTGCTCGGCAGGCGCCTCCTTGGGCAGCTCTTCCTCTGTGTTCCCGGCCTCCGACCTGGGAATCCAACGCCTCTTTTCCTCTAAGGGTTTTCTGCCCACTCTTGGGGTGGGGTGAAACGGGGCTTTATCGTCGGACGTCTCGGGTCCCGCCGCCAGCCCTGCCGTCGAGCGGCAGCGTGACCCTGAGCCGTCACTGTGCAGAGCTGGCCCCCTAATCCGTTCAGCGGGTTCAGTCCCCCGGCGCCGCGAGGCGGGGGAAAGCTACGCGTGGCGGGGGCGGAGGTCGCCCCGGGCCCCTCCTCTGCTCCGCTCTCCGCATCCCTTCTGCGCAGCTCTGCCCTCGAGTCTGAGGGGCCCTGGCCTCGACTGTCTGGTGTGTACCTCAGGTGTTGAGTGGGATTATAAAATGTACCAATAAAGGATTCATTTTTTTTTTTAAAGGCCGCAGTGTCTGAGCTGTTCACCGCAGGGAGACCTGTGGCTCAGCGTGGACGGATGTGCGCAGCTGCCGCTCAGGGCTAAGGCACAGGACCAGCCCGCCCCAGGGGTCACTGCAGACACCGCGCGCGCGCGTGTGTGTGTGTGTGCGCGCGCGCGCACTTGGGGGGGGGCTTTCTTTCTCCCCAGGTCTTCATCTCCGCACTGAGCCCCCCGAGCCAACTCATTCCTTGTCCTGCATCTCAGCGTCGAGGGCTCCGCCCATCAGACGCCCTGGGCGCCGCCCCACCCCCACCCGGTGAGCTGTGAGGGCAGAACAGCCGGGATGTCGTTGCCCTGCCGGGAGCGCGGCCTCTATGGCCCTTCTCCGTCCGCGGAGTAACGTGAGAGCCCAGGCATGAAAAAGAGGACCTAAAATTACAGATTTTATTGCAGGAGCAGCTGAGTCCCTCATGCTACAACCCGCCCTGTGGCCTAGGCAGGAAGGAGGAGAGGCAGGAGCCACAGATACGCAGATGCCCCGGCAGCTGGCGGCCGAGAGGAGACGCGACTCCGCCCCGCCCCCACCCCGCGCCCCGCGTCTTTTCTCCGCAGTTACCCCGGGTCACGCAAGTAGATAGAAAGCACCTGGAGGGTCGTGGTGCCGTGACGGAGGGAACCAAGCGGGCCTCCGTCAGCCGAAGCATCCGCGGCCCCATCGCCCGCGCTCCGTCAAGCACTGGGGACCGCACTGCGGGGTCTCCCTGAGCCTCCTCTTGGCCCCGAGTCGGGGCACACTCCGCCCGGGAGGGGCCCCAGCTCCCTTAGAGCCCGGGGGCCCTGCTTGCCCGCCCACTGCTGGCCCCTGATGGGTGGTGGGGAAACTGGTCCCCCCAGCTTCTCCTGCGCCGGAGCCTTTGTCCTAAAGCCAGGTCAGATGCCGTATCTGAGCTCGGCCATTACCTCGAAGAATGAGGCGCCTGAGTCCACATGGGCCGTCGCTGAGCAAATGGCTTTGCCTTGGGTTCAAGCCACCGTCTGTCCGTCCTTCCACCTCCCTTGATAAGCTGCTCTGTAAGAACCTTGGGCTTCCTCTCCTGCCCGGGGCCCTTATGTCAGCCTCTTCACAAAGAAGGTCTCGTCAAAGTAACCGACACCTAATGAAAGGGGCCGTTCCCTTTATTCTTCTCCAAGAAAGGGTCTCTCTGTCCCTAGAAAATCGGCTGTGTCTCTCTCATCTCTGTAGACTAAAGGGCCTTTTTGCGGGACCTCAGTCATGAAGACAGGTATCTGTGAACTTGACCTTGCATAACTTTGAGGGTCTCTCCCGGTTCCAGAAATGAGAGGAAGCTGTCTATGGGCGTCGGTGGGGTGGTACTAACGTCTCTCCAAGAAGGTCTCCTTTCGCCGGTGGTCCAGCACATTCGCTCGTCCTGTTCTGTACTTGGATCATGAACAGAGAGTGACTTTCCTCACCACAGGGCCAGCGGACATCGCCCGGGGACAGGAAACGGATGCCTGGCGGCGTGCTACGGTGAGACCGCGGAGGCGGATCCTCAGGCACAGCGGGAGGGAAGCCATCCCTGGAGGAGCCTGGGGTCCGGGGCAACAGCAACCTGCCCGGCGGTGCTCTGCACAGAACCCACTGTCTACACTGCAGGCCTGGAAACAGTGACAAGGGACCAGTCGTCAGGGGACCAAACCCTGAACCTCCCCAGAAAGGTCCGGCCCTGCACCTGCTCCTGAAAGATCACAGCCAAGCCCTTGTGATGTCCCGATGGGTGGGAGAATCTTTGGGTACGTAGCTGCTTTGACTACACCTGGTAGTTTATGCACACACGTGATTCGGGGGGGGGTCTTGGTTCACGGAGCATCGTTTGACACCAGGAGCAGCCAGCTCAGCCCCACGGGAACTCCACGACTACACGGCTGAACACCACGGCTGGCGCCTCCCGGTGACCTTGTCTGTTCACACTGTGAGAGGAGTGAGTGCCGGCTGTGCCCCTGTACGCGGAGCGGAGGGCTGGCATCTCGTGCCCGGCTCTCCTGGGCGCTGCTGTTTGTGCCTCTTACTTTTGCGTATGTCTCTGCAGCCCTTCACTATAACAAGCAGTAAAGAGAAGGCAGCAGTTTTTTTTCCTGAGCTCTGCGGGCTTCCTGGTGAATCACCGAGCCCCAGGATGCTCTCAGGGACCCTGAAGACAGCGGGGTGCACAGAAGAGGGGTGGAGACAAGATGTCAGCCGAGACAACTCCCTACGCCTTCTGCCGATGAAAGTTTTCATCATCTTCTAAGGGTCTGAAAGATTGTCGGATCCCACAGTGTGGCAAGTCAGATCAGCCGCATGTGACAGTTTCAGTTCACTGGATAAAAAGTACCTGCTTTTCTCCAGAGCATAGATCCGGCTTTTTCTTTTCAGTTTATCCATTGAGTCCCAAGCGGCGGTCACCTCCGGGCTGGTGTCGGAGTTTCTGAATTGGGCTGGTGTGTTTGGAAAGGTGTGTAAACCCTTCTGTGACTGTCCAGGTACTGAGTTGTTGCAAATATTAGCGGAGTTTCTTGAGCACAGACATTAGGTTCACAGGCAGAAGCAGGGAGGGAAGCGAACATCACCGCGTTCATCGGGAAGCCTCCGCCTGCGCTAACTTACAGGGCTCCAAGGGCGGAGCAGGGGAGGTTTGCAAATAAGACGGCTGTCAGCTCGTGCAGGATCCGGGGATCCCGTGCGGACTCCGCGTAGCCGAGTGGGAGTAAGTGCCGGTGAAGACTGCTGCCTGAGGTCTTCGCTAGGTCCTTACACCGACTGGCAGATATTCTCGAGACATTTCTGCTTCAGGGCTGCAAGAGCAGGGGGGACCTCAGAGCGCTGAGATGGGGCAGTTACAGACTTTCCTTGAACCCGGACAGCGCCAGTGGACACTTAGTTTCTTCCCCAGGGCAAGAGGCGACCAAGCGGCTCAGGCGGCTACTTGTCCTCATGGGAGTGGAGGAAAGTGCCGCCCGCATTTCCGTGCTCTGCCTACTGTCCTTTGTGCGATACCTACTTACCTCTCCCTCAGCTCTCCACGTTGGAAGGTGTTCATTTACACTCAGCAATGCACGATTCAGTAAATGTAATCAGCAGTGTAGATAGCGGTTTTAGTGTGACGAGGATCAAAGAGGCCCTGTTGAATTATGTATTTGCAAGATGGCTTATTCCCTCTCCACACCAAGGGAAAGGCTTTCTCTGTCTCCTGCACCCCTCATTCCTAGTGCTTGGCTCTGGCAGGGCCTCAGGAAGGTAATGGTAGAAAAAGAAGACAGAACAAGTGACAGGATGAATTTGCATAACAAAAACAGACGTGGCTGGACAGGGTGGTGCACGGTTGCCTATAATCCAGATCTTCTGGGAAGCTGAGGCAGGAAGATCAAAAGTTTGAGCCCAACCTGGGTGACTTAGTGAAACCCTGGTTCAAAGTAAAGAAATGAAAAGGCTGGGGATATGGCTCTGTGTCAAGGTCCGGGGTTCGGTCCCCAGGGTCTCAGGGAGAATGGAGGGAAATAAGCAGAGGACACGTGGAAAGAAAGAGAAGAACCATGCGCCTCGGCTGTAAGAGGGCTTGACAGCGAAGACTGGCAAATGAGGCCCAGGGAGTGGCTAGAAGAGAATGGCTTGTGAAAAGTGAGGATAATTAGGAATTCAATATAGTTTAGCGACTTTTAGGGTTCTAGAGGCCTTTGACCAGACATCCAGAGTGGATAGCGTGGTAAAAGAGCCACACTATTGGTTTGGGGACCAGAAGATGACAAAGCACTTCTGCCTGTAGGAGGACAGAGGTGACACTGGCGTGTCTGTGGGTAGATGAGGCTTTGGAGCCATCGGGATGGGCAGGAGAGCATGGGCTCCACGTCTAGAACCTATTTCTATATATTTCCCTTTAGGTGTGAATTTCAGTGTTGATGTGGGGTTTTGTCTTCCCTTTTATTTCTGTTTGTCTTTTTAACTAACAGGGAGAAGCTAAGAATCTGGCCCACGTCTGCATAAAGGGGAACCTTCTGGCAGTTGTCTGAAGAACCGGACGTGGTCTAGACGCTCTTTGTCTATACTCAGTGGCGACTAGATGATCTAAGATGATCTAAGATCCTGGCTAAGCCGAACAACGCCTCAGGGTCAGAGCATCTCCCTCCCCCATGGGAGGCGCATCGACCGTAGTTATAGCAGAGTCAAGACGGCACTTACTGTGCGAGTGGGGCACTCTCTTCACCTTCTGACAGACAAAGGTTGCGTTCTTCAGGAACCAGGAGTAGTATTCCAGACAGTACCTGAGATTGAAGTCAGAGTTGGGAGCCATCACCACCCTGAGTGGCTAGTAGGGGGCAGCCACACGTAAAGAGCAAGTACATGAACGTGAAGGTTTAGCCAGTTACACACAGCAAGGATCTCACTTCCCAGAGTGAGGGAGGAAAGGGAAGGAAGGAGGCTGGATGGGACAGAGCTCAGACTTTGGGTCAGAAAGGCTTGTTTTTCGTCCTAGCTCCACTGTTTACTAAAATGTGTGATTTTAGGCTGAGTATCTACTCCTCGGGGCCTTCGTTTCTTTACACAAAAGTGAAAGACAAAAACAAACCAACATCCACAGGTTGTTTGAGGATTAAATAAGGTAACATATGTGATATTCTTGAGCAGGACCCAGTATGTTCTGTAGAAGGTGCTTAATAAATGATGACATTTGTTTCTGCAGGAGCTGGAGCTTTGTCTTGCTTCTGGTCCAGGGCAGTAGGAGTTGCTGTGAAAGGCTGCTGTAGTGGAGATCCCTGATGATGCATTAGGAAGGAAACTTTAGCTCAGGCCACGTCACTAGCCTGCTTGGGGATTCGCAGTGTTTCCAATCCCCTGTGTGCTATCGAGGAGGTGAAGCTTAGCATGCTCTGATTTATCTTCCATCTCTCTGATTCTGTGATTTTAGCACACTCTAGGGGCCTCTGCAACTGACTGCCAGGGTCTCCCAGGTGTTGTCCCTCCCAATTTACAGGGAATTGTAGAACCGACGAAACTGAGGGGCAAAGATGAATGGATCTGCCCATGACGTGTTGCTTCTGAGTGCTGGATTTTAACCATCACACCAGTATTTGAGTCAGGACTCTGCCAAGAAGGTACCCCAGCTGGCTCTGCACAGGGCATTTGACCAAAGAAGTTAGTCGGAAACGGGTCAGAAGAGTTGAAAGAACACAAAGAAAGTGAGGAAACCCAATGTCAGCAGCTGTGGGGAAGGGAAAGGAAATATTAAAACCAGACACAGAAGGGAGTGGCCCCTGGTGGCAGTTGGAACGACAAAGAAGTAAGAACCTTTCTGGAAATACTGCCCAAAGCTGGGCTGAGAATTTAGCTCAGTGGTGCTGGCACCTGCCTTGTAAGTGCTAGGTCTCAGGTTCAATCTTCACCACAAACACATTAAAAATCCCCCAAACAAACAAACAAAACACCAATGAAACTAACAGATACTGCCCAAAGTAGGAAGAGAAGAGGAGATTTCGCCTGGTTCCTGCCCTCTGCTGTACTCTAATCTCCTGCTGATCTCTTCCATTCATCAGCTAACAGGAAGTGGGTTGGCCATGCACTGTGGGAAATGTAGTTTGAGGAGTCAGCAGCTTCAGCACAGAGCAGAGAGGCAGAACAGAGGAGGGTTTGGTGCGTTGTATTTTATCTCAAAAGCTACCTTTTTAACAAACATGCTTAGCTGTATTATTTTACCACTCTGGGATTCTTGTCCTATATTCAGTGTTTGTATGAGTTTATGGAACAATTCTCCATTTGGTGAAAATACAAGGAAATGAATAGGCAGACCCAGCAAGCAGATACTTCCTATACATTTAAATTCAAAGTTTTTCTCTGCAATTTTCTGTCTTCCTCATTTACTATCTCAGTCAGTATTTGCAATGTGGATGTTTTAGAATTTAATGTTTTCCAAGACTATGTGGCGCACAGATTTTTGCTTGGGTGCAGGATTTGCTTACCACCAACTGTATTTTACTTTGTGTTCATGACCATCTCTTCTCCCTAACTTTTAAATCCTCCATTTCTGGACCTATGTATGATTTACTTCTTTATTCTTTGGCTTAATGTAGTATATGGTTGATAAACAGTAGAGACTTAATATGTGTTGTTGACTTAAAGAGTGAGAGGAAGATCTAATAATATGAGCTGCTCTGAGATAACACTTTGAAGACGTCCCCTTCTTTGGGACCAAGCTTTGCTGTGGAGAAATGAATGCTTCACTTTGCTTGCTCACGCCTTGGGTCTGTTGGTCTTGCTTATGACCCTCTCGGTATGGAAGGATCTCATGAGTGGGCTTTGAAAATCACATTAAGGACCTGAGAGAATTGGCCTCGAGACTCAGGAACAGGAGCATTGACCTTTGGTGTTTGGTTCTTGATTAATAGCCAAGAGTAAATCCCAGTAAATAGAAAAGTGTATCAGTATCGAGGGGCAGGAAAGTGCTCATGTTTACCCTTCCTTGATGTGCTGTCTGCCTTGTAATTCTGCTTTTACAAGCGTCTCATTGAGCTGTCTGGTGATCTCTGGGGACTTATGGCAATTTAGACAGACATGTGCTTTGGCCTGTCTTTCCCTGAGGATGTCACCAGGCCGAGGGCTCTTGTATTCAAGAAGCATTCAAAGTCCTGCTTAGTAATTCTACATGCAGCAGTGCAATTCATTTTAACCCTGCTCCACCTGTTTCACCATAACTGAACTCAACATAGTTTAGTTGATCTCAAGTCAACTCAACTTACCCAACTCAGCACAGTTCATCTCAGTTCTACACAGCTTTACTCAGTTTAACCCAAATTCCACACAGCTCAGCTGCACTTATTGGACCAGGCCTTGCACTTGGTTCTGGGAGCCCAGAAATGAACAAAGCCCCATGGCAGCTTTCAGAGAAGAGGCAGGCTAGTATAGGATTCATGGAGTGTCCATCCGCTGAAGTAGCCCCCATCACCTGTCTGTGAATAGTACGGTGTGTGGTCACTCTGTGACCTACAGAGAAGCCACACAGAACAAGAAGCCTGGAAATAGTGGATGTGAAAAGGAGCAACTGCCTGGGTTACCTCATGGCCTCTGGAGTAGGAATCTTCCTCTGTCTCCCACAGAGGCACTGCTGGAAGAAGCGGCACAGCTCCATCACGCATGGGTTGAGCTTCTGGATGGCCAGGGTGATGGGAGCAGCTGTCACGGGCCCCTCTCTGAGGAGCGGCTGAGGACACCCTAGAAGAGGTAACCGCAGAGCGGTCAGATCAAGAAGAGTTCAGTGAGCGTCTCCCCTTGGTTAAGGTGCATGCTGGGTCCAGACACCTTTGCCTCTTCTCAGGTGACTTGAGACAGACAGTAAATGGGGAGAAGCTTCATCATTGCTATTTTTTAATTGAATTCTTTATTGGTACATTTTATATACAGGTCATAATCACACTCAACATTGGGGAATTTGTGCCAGTATATGACACAAGTTAATTCTCATTTTTACCCATATCCCTACACACCCACAACCCCCTACCCCCTAAGCACATGTTATTTCTTTTTCTTTCCAAATCATATTTATTCTTTCCCTTCGTTACTTTCCCCTACCACATTCCCTATGAATATGAGAACG
The DNA here is from genome assembly GCA_004025085.1 of Thryonomys swinderianus. Classification (NCBI taxonomy): domain Eukaryota; kingdom Metazoa; phylum Chordata; class Mammalia; order Rodentia; family Thryonomyidae; genus Thryonomys; species Thryonomys swinderianus. The sequence continues at coordinate 14,015 of PVIC010014072.1, forward strand.
TGTAGATATAAATGAGTCCATCATTGCTATTTTGAGTTTCAAGAGCTAGAGAATAGGTAGGGACCAACTTCCTGGAGGAAACCAGAAGTTGTTTCCCCGAGGAGCACAGCTGAACCTCACAGGTTAAATAGAAATGCATCGGGTGGATCAGGTGGGGGGCATTTCAGGTAGAAGGGATACAGTGCATGAGGACTTGGCGTCACGTAAGGACGGCGAGCCAAGAGAACGTGGAGAGTGCTGAGTCCGAGGGTGTGTGTGAGTGTGTGTGCCTGCATGCGTGCCTGCGTGCGTGCATGTGTGTGTGTGTACTTGAATGTCTGCATGAAGAAGCAAAGAAAGTGCAAGGGAAAAATGAAACAGAAAGCCAAGTCATTGGAGAACTGGACTCCTGATTTGTTAAAGTTTAGTTATATTACAGTGAGTCAGATTTTCACTCTTGTTTAATATGCAAATTTTAGGAGAAGAAAGAGAATAAGACAAGAAGATTTTTAAGAAATCCCATCTATGGGGGGGGGGTCTCTCAAAGCTGGGACAGCTTCCTATGGCAACACCTGTGCTTTCTTATGTAGAAATTAAATAGAGTCACACTCATCACATAGAGTGGCTGGAAAGACAGAGTGACCCAATTTATGCAGAACATACTGCATAGGTCCTGCCATGAAATGTTCAGTAAATAACAGCTATTATTATTCTTTGTGAAAAATAAGAGCATCTACCCTTTTCCAGGCCCTTTAGTAGACACTAGAGGTATAATAATGAACATGAAGGAAAACAGCCCTCCTCTCCCAGAGCCTAACTTCTAGTGGCCTAAGGTTTATGTTAGGATGTTAACAATAATCGTATAGCTAAGGGCACCACCATCATAGTAAGGAAAATTAACTCTTGGAATAGTCAAAAGGGGGTATTGGTGTCTTTTTAGCGGTGTCCTTATTATTGTCTAGCAGATGCTCCATGGATTGTCTGGTTGTAAAGGTATACATCTTTTATTGACATTCTAAACACAGAGTTTCCAACTCTGAAGGGGCAGAGGTTAACTGATAGCCATCGTTCTGGTCTGAAAGCAATGAAGATAATGTTGTCTGCCTTGCAGAATTATTTGGCAGAGAAAGTCAAAATAATCCCACCACCTTATCTGTCTGACACACAGCTGGAGTTCAGGAAATACCATTAAAAAATGAATGAGTGATTTAAAAAGGCTTTGGGGCAGGATACTTTTGTGGATGAGCAGAATAATTTACTGAAAGATAGCAAACTATTTTGAAATTATAGCTCTCATTAGATAGATGATGCTATGAATACAGATGGAAGCTTGATAGACAAAATGATATAGACACATGCAGGTGGATAGAGATAAGATGTAACTACGAGATAATAGATGGTGGATGAAAGAGTAGGTGGGTGGATAAATAGATGGAGATAGGTATACAGTTACATTTATACAATATGAACATAGATAGAGATGACAGATGTATAGACTAGACTTGGATCTAGAGTCAGGTTGTTTTCTAGAACTCAGTCAAACGCCAACCCCTGTCTGCACCACTACTGTGTTTGCCTAGAACTTCTGGGCAAAGGAGTTCTGTAGTTTCCTTTGGCACTATCATCACATCTTTGTGTCTGAAAGACCCATTTGCCATTCCTGGCCAGCTGTGAGGGGCTACTGGAGATCTGGGGTGATCAGGACAAGCAGACTATGTAGGCTCCAGCAAGTTCATAAAGTCCCCTGACATATGACTGAACAGTCTGGAACATTCAGGAAACTGGTGTAAAAACCAGCTAACAGTAGGAGGAGCCTGAGGACCCAACCAGCCTTGAAGGACTCACATTGTACCACATTCTCGGGACAACAGGCCAGCAAACAGGAGGACGGTGAGAGCTACAAACACGCTGGAGAAACAGCAAAGCCCAAAGAAATTCAAGTTTCAGGGGATGCTGAAAACTCGCTATGGGCCCAGTATTTTTTCCTTAGATCCATGAAAATTAAGCAAGCAGGGATGGGGTGAGCAGAATGCCCCTTCAAAGAGAAACACGGTAAATCACACCCAGCACACGGGACTTGGGGCGGAGTTGTCTCTCATGCCTCTCCGCCCGGCCAGCGGCCACGCTCTTCCCAGCAGCAGCTTCCACACGGACAGCGCCCAGGACCTGCTCCGTCGGTGCTCAGCCCTTAAACACCGGCTGGACTGAATGACACAGAGCTACACGGTCCCAAATCACTGCCAGACGCGTTATCTTGCTCAATACACAGCCACGGGGAAATGAAAAAGTACCAGATGGTTCCCGGGCGCACATAATTGAAACTTGTAGCTTTATAGTTGAAGACACCGCCGCCTAGGAGCTGAATGCCGGAAGCCGCCTCAACAGGGAGTGCTCGAGCTGAGACAGGCGTCCTACCTGTCTGACTCTAGTTACCAGACCAACATCTGTCTGTGACGCCGCCCAGCCTCCGTCAGAACGAAGGCCAGCCGAGGCGGCGGTGGCGGGCCGCTACTCACGTGACGCTTGGTGGGGCGCTGGGGCCAGGCCTGGCTCCTCCCCGCGGGTGAGCGGCCGCTCTACAGACGCGTCACCTGCACACGCCAAGAGTACAGAGCCTTCAGCAAATAAAACTGAGTTGGCACAGCCAGAGACTCATGACCGCTTTGGACAAACAGTTCTTTAAATCATAGCCAAGGGGAAGTGATTTATCCAAGTTAACAAGGCAGGTTGGCAGCACAGCAAGGCTCATCAGGCGGCCCTGATTCTTTTCCTGGGAACATTAGCGAGCTCCGTGACTGGCTCCCTCTGGGCCGTGGCCCGCCGCGTCCCTGTCCCCAGGCTGGTGCTGGGGCTCCCCCCACAGTACCCGGTGGCTTTTTCCGGCGGTGTGTGCTCACCTGTGGGCAGATCTTTGGGGGCTGGCGCCTGGGTTGGACTCAGAGTCTGAGTGGGGGAGGTGACCGATCCTGGGTGAGAGCAGAGACAAGTAAGTCGGCGCTGCTGCCAGAGGGGCCCGGTCTGGAGGCCTCGCCTCAGGCTGCCGCTCCAGCTCCTGCCCGAGCAGGGGCGCTCACTAAGCCAGGCGTCCAGCAGGGTGCTAAGGACGAGGAAATAAGTGAGAGAGAGCCCGCAGGGGGTGCTGCAGGCACAGACAGGGGAGGGGCGAGTCCACCAGTACCGGAAGGACAGTGTGATGGGTGTCACCGGGGACCAGCCGATGTCAGGAGGGTGCGTGGGGGAGGTGCGGCGTGAAAGAGGCGGAGCAAGAAGTGAGCAGGCGGCCGGGCGTGGTGGCTCACGCCTGTCATCCCAGCACTCGGGAGGCAGAGACAGGAGGATTGCTGAGTTCGAGGCTTGCCTGGGCTACATAGTGAGCTCAGAGCCGGCCTGAACTACAAAGAGAGACCCTGTCTCAAAAAAAAAAAGAAGTGAGCAGGCGGGGGCCTCTGTGCAGAGGGAGAACGCTAAGTTTCTCCTACATCGGAGCCTTAGTGAACAAACACACAGACCCCAGCCCCGCTCTGGTAATTTCCCTGTCAGTCATTTTCATGACAGAGCACAGGCTCAATTCGATAATTTTTTAAAAATCATGTACACAAAGTCTTGGGTTAAGAACCACTTCAGGATCCTGTCCTTGGCCTTGAGGGTCTGGCCTCTGGCAAAACTAGCTTAGCATCGTCCCTGTGGGGAAGAAGGGAGACAGCATTAAACAGGCGCTTTCACCGTGAGTCTGAGAGGGGAGGAGGCCGAGGGACAGCGGCAGCACCCCTGAGAGGACCCGCGTCAGTCAGGACGGCGGCGCGGCAGGAGAGTGGGCCTCCCGGGTCTGGAGCAGAGGGCGATGGAGGCTGGGAGGCCATGGGCAGCAGAGCCCAGGCTCCACCCACAGAGCTGTAAAACTCTCCTCCTCGCCTGCGCTCTTGTGCAGGGCCTGCGAGTTTTGCAGCGGCCTCTACAGCGCCTCTGCGCTGAGCTACCTCCCCAGCCCTTTTCGTTTTATACTCTGAGGCAGGGTCTTGCCAAGTCAGTAAATCGCCCAGGCTGGGCTTGTAGTTAGTCTTCCTGAGTGCTGTAATTAGAGAAGGGCACCACTGTGTCCAGGCAGCATCTTCTCCTCCCTCCCTTTACAGTGTGGACGGTAGGCGTCCTTCGTACTTGCTGCCTGAAGGTGCTTCTGTGCAGCTCTGAAACCGTACAGCCTCAGTCCAACCCCAGGACAGAGTTACTTACATCCGATTCTGCTGACAGTCTGACTGCGGCCTACAGAATCAAGGACTGGAAGGAAGGGGACCCTGGAAAAGGCGGATATACGCTTCCCTCTGGCCCCAGTGGCAGCAGGGTGTGGACAGGCTCGTGGGAGGAGCCACTGACTAAGCACTTCCCAGGTGCTGCACACTGAGCCCAGCACTCCGCAGCCATCGCCTAACAGAGCCACCACAGCCACCCTGGCATCCCTGTTCCCTGATGGAAAACCGGGACTCGGGTGGGGTGAGGGAGACGCCGATGTGCCCGCCTGGGCCTACGAGTCTGAGTCAGACTCGACAGTTCTTCCACTGCTGAGAACTGAAGCTTCCCTCACTAAACAGTTATATATTATTTGTACATTTGTGTGTGTAATTAAAGTACCCTCAAGTTCAACTGTACAGACAGGATGTGTAAGTAATTCACATAATCCCGTCTGGAGCGAACACCGTCTGGACCCCCGCGGGCCACCACATCATGCACAGTGAAACCAGGAGAAGGAAATTAGGGAAGTGAGTTTCCACAAAGAGTGGAGGAGGAGGTGAGTGATTCTCGTGAGAGGGAGCGTCCATTCGCTCATCTCTACATTCAAAACTGAGGAGGAAAAGGGGGGGATGAGAAAAAGGAAGAGAAAATTTGCTTTATGATAATTATATTGCTCCCTCATATTCTTCAGTGTGTATTGTCTTTCAGACTGAGAAAGACTTTCAAAAGAGTCAGTGGTGGGCTGGACCGGAAGTGGGAGGGGCAGCAGCGAGCTTCCTTTCTTACCTGAGGTTGGGCTCGGTCGGGCCGGGCTGCTGGGCAGGGGCATCACTGTGGCAGGTTCTGGAAAGCTCCCCGTGCCCCTGGCCTCCTGGGGCTCTGCAGGTGTGGGTGTGGAGACACGGGTCTCCCAGGGAGGCCCCCCGCGCGTTCTCTCTTCGACGGTCTGGGCCCTGGGCGTGGAAGCCCGTGTCCGGCTCTTGGCGGTCACCCGTGGTGTTCCAGTCCCTCTCCTGGTAGCTGCACATCAAAAGCCACAGTCACTGAGTCACCCGGCCACTTGGATTCATGAATGAGACTGCAAAGCCGTGGAAACGCCATCGACGCAGATGCAGTCCAGTATATAACACTGGTGATCCGAGCATTTACACTGCACCCCATTTCATGGAATAAATGACCAACTGAAACTCATTTCCTAATCACAAAATTTCATTAAACCGTCCAACTGCTCTGGACACTCAGTCCACTAGGGTATGCATCTGGGGTAAGCGGGCTGAGTGTCGAACTCATGAAATCCATTTCTGATCATGTGACCGGCAGGAAAGACGGTGGGTCTGAGGCGATGAGACCTGGGACACGAGCTGTGAACTTGGAGGCCAGTTATCTCTTTTAGCTGCATCATGAAGATGGAGCTAATGGAAATAAGAATTCCTTTCTTACGACATCACAGATGTATCATCAGTTAGGACAGAGCCACCCTAACTGGCCTTTTAAAAGTTGTTAAATGATCTCACCTGTTCATTCCTATGGTAGAAATCAAAATCAGATGTTTCAAGTTTTACAGAACTAATTCCATTGGAGGACAAGGGCCATCTTTAAACCATTCGTAGTTCTCATTCCAGACGTGGCCCATCCATTCGTGTGTGTAAACATTCCCCACGGCAAGTCTCGTTAGGAGCGTTTGAACTGCGAACTTTCACAGGTGCTCTGTGAGCCTCGCTCTGTCTGGTCGGAATGACTCAGACTTACTGACTTTCCCTGGGACAGAACTTGCTCATAACTCAGGGGCTCCCTGGAATGGTCTCATTAACATCTTGGAGTTTCTCGTATAAACCAGCGCTCTTCTCTTTTGAGGCTACAACTAGCATTTTGTGGATTTTCTTGTCTGTAGCAATCATGTCTTCCTCCGTATTGTATCGGAGAGTTTCCGGGTTTGTATCATCGTCATGACGCCGGCAGTCGAGCGAACATTTGGTGGCAGCTTTGTGGCCAGTGCTGCTGATTCCAGCCTCTTGCCCTCACCTAGCGCTGTTTCCTGGCCTGCCGGACGCTGTCAGCCCTCACCTCCCTTCAGTCTCAGGGCACGCTGGGCAGGGGCCCCTCCCCAGCTCCCGGAGCACAGGAGCTCGTCCGTGGCTGGGTCGTGACCCCAGGTGCCAGTGTGCGTCTCCTTTCTGCTCTGTGGGCCCAGGGGCACAGCAGACACTTACAGAGTGCTGTGTCACCAGCTGGCCCAGTGGTAGAAGCAGACTCCTGTTTCAGTGAGCGAGTGAGTGAATGACTGAGTCCCAAAGGCCCTTCACTGGAGCAGACAATACTGACTCTTCACGAGAGATAACTCGGTTTTCTCCCATCCAAGTACTAACCAGGCCCGACCCTGCTTAGCTTCCGAGATCAGACGAGATCGGGCGCGTTCAGGGTGGTATGGCCGTAGACATAACTCGGTTTCCTATTCCTGTGTTGGATGTAAGAGGTCAGTGTGCCTTTTGGGTGTACAGAGACAGCACTGAGGGCCATGCACAGGGTGCTACAGAAGGAGGGTCCTCTTGGTGAGACACTGGCCGCTGCTGTCCACGCTGAGCTCAGGTCACTTACACAGTTTTTCCATCACTGTCCATCTAGCTACACATCGGCCTAACCATGCTGTGAAGTGTGGACTCCATTTCACCATTTCCTGTGAATTTCCGGGGTGGGGGTGGGGAGAGATGCTGGGTGAATGGTATCAGGAAACGCACAGTAATTTTTGCAATTTCTCCTGAATCTTAAAGTAATTCAATATAAAAATTATGAACATAAATGTTAGAATTACATGATGCCAGTCCCATTTGTGTCTTATGTTTGGCCCTATTGAGCCCACATGGCTCCCAGAGATCTGTTATCTAGAGAGAGCTGTGGCACAGCTTCATGCAGTGGAGAGGGACCGCAGGAAGTGTCTCAGTTATGTGAGCGCCTAGAGGGGACGGGAGGGAGACACGGCACAGGGAGGAGATGTGGGGCAGCATCGTACCCAAGGCTGGGAGAATGCCAGCGGCAGGACTCCAGGTGGCCGTGGTCCCCGCAGAGAGCTGGTCTGTGTGCTCCGTCTGCTCTCTCACCAACGGGGTAGCTGCCTCCCTCCGGAGCGGAGTCCTCAGAGCTGAGCCTGGGTGAGTGGGGCTCGTCCTTGGTAGCATTGGGTGGATTTGGGTTACGGGCTTGGAAGTCTTCGCAGTTTCCTGGGTAGCTGTACCTGCAGGGAGATGGCCAGTGACCGCTTTGGGTGCTTGGCACTTGGCACACTAAGAGCTGCTGGATGGCCAGAGAACCACTACACAGCCACTGTGCAGAATACAGAGATCCCAGCCTCACCCTGAACAGTACCAAAACTCCCTAAAAGACCTGCTGCCTCTTGGACAACCAATGAAGCAAAAATCTCAGTCTCCCAAAATGCTGTTTGGTGAGCCATTGTGAACATTGTCCCCTCCGCTGCTGATCTGGGGACAGTGAAGAGACATAACCCAGTGGCATTTGGAGAGCATAGCTGCTGTGGTAGTGGGTGGATATTTTAGGGAAAGAGGGGAGTGTGATGAACGGCATTAGTTCAGAAGCTGGCCTGGTCTAAGGTAGACGATGAGGCCTTGACCATCATCCTCACAGTCAGGTAAGAGCCTAGAAACTTTATTCAGTTAAAATGCCAGTGAAGGGTAAGGGAGAAGGAGGACTCAGGGGTGGATCCAAAAGTGCACAGTGACAGGGAGAAGACAGAAATATGGGCAGGAAAATGTGTAGGGTGGTATTTGGGTAGAGGATGTTGGATAGATGCTGGACCTGATAGAGTGGAGGTTCCTCTAGAACAGGATAAAAAGGTCCGATATCTGTAGGTGTCAAATTGTTAATACCAGAAAAAAATGCACAAGGAGGCAGGGAAGGCTGTGGATAATGGGGAAACTGTGTCCCTCTTAATGGAAGAAGAGACACAAAAGTTATTCAGCTCTAGCTGGAGAGAGGGATGGGGAGAGCATCCAAGAGGACCAGACCACTTTGTCCTTGTAAGAGACTCCAGAAATTTGTCTTTTGTTTGTTTGTTTGTTTTGAGACAGGGTTTCACTTTGTAGTTCAGGCTGGCCCTGAGTTCACTGGGTAGCCCAGGCAAACCTCGAACTCAGCAATCCTCCTGCCTCTGTCTCCCGAGTGCTGGGATGACAGGCGTGAGCCAACACACCTGGCGTTGTGCTGTGTGGTACTGATTGCTGGGGATCAAACTGAGGACCTTGCGCTTGCAAGGCAGAGACCGGAACCACTGAGTGAAATCTCCGGCCCAGAAATTTATATGTTTTATAAAAATATTGTCAAATCCCCTGATTTTTTTAACACAGTATAACTAAACCCACATAAAATACCTGAAGGCTGCGGTAGGATTTGGGAGGTTGTACTCACTCAGAATGCCGGACGCGCTGCTGGTGAATGTGTAGTTGATGACAGGGGACTTCTCTGCCACCTCCCAGAAGTCAGAAAGATCCCTTCCTGCAAAAATCATACCCGTGGGATGGACTTGTGTCCCTGTGCTGAGTGGTCCCTCCAGAGGGCTCAGCGAGGCCACCGCCGCTCACCTGCCTTCCCGGCCATCACGCAGATGAAGATGCAGTCGGGATCGTCAGTCTGACTCACTGCGGGGAGAACGGGACACAGCAGGGCTTAAGGCTGTAGTGGGGAATCTGGCTGAAACGAAGACAAAGCTGGAAGACCTTAGGTCAGCGTGACACAGGGAAGCGGGACCAAATCCTCCCTCCAGAGGCAGCTCTGAGCGTCTGGCTTCTACTCTGCTCATTTGTTGGGTGAAGGAAGAGGGAGGTGGTGCAGCAGAGAGTGCTGGCCAAGAGCTCCGCCTCTGGGGTCGGCTTCTTGGTCAGAACTTCAATTCTGCCCCTCACCAGCTTCGTGCCACACAGACGACTGAACTGCTTGACTTCCCAGCCCTCCGTTTACATACACATCTTTAAAATGGCCAAGCCCCCACCTTTGTGATTCCTGGAAGACTTATGAGTTTGGCCACCACCATTAATTTAGTGGCAAAATCTGGCTCAGCCAGCACCCAGCTGACGAAGTCTTTATCCATTCCCCTGAAAGGGGCAACCATTCTGCTAAACGATGGTGTTTGGTGGCAACAAGCTTTCTCGAGGTTCCTGGAAGTGTCCTGTCAGTACGGTGTAGGCATTCCAGCAGACTGTCAAGAACTGAACGCTTCTGAATCCCTAAGCAGACTTGTCTCGAGGATGCTGCTTAACAGGCTGGGAATGTGTGGCTGCAAGTTCCTCATGGGATGATTGTGAGGGTCCAGGGAGACGGTGTGTGAAGCGCAGCAGACAGACGCATGGTGAATGATCATAATTTAATCATGTCACCGTTCCTGTGACGTCATTAGTACTGAGACCCGAGCACGGGCTGAGAGCCAGATGTCTTGGGTTAGAATTCTGTCTCTGCCGAGTACTCTCAGGCAAACTACTTACCCTTCCTGTGCCGTGGTTTTCCCACCTGTAACATGGGAATAAATGCAGTAGCTATGCTGTGAGAATGTGGGGAGAGTCTAACGAGGGGATGTATCAGAAGCCCTCAGGAGAACCCCAAAACCTGACAGTGTCTCTTGTGTTTCTCTGTCCCTCTCCCGACTTGTGCACATACAGCTCTTCTGTAGTATGAACATTATCTTTCTGCTAAGATCGACTGTTGGGCTGTTGTGTATATTTGTGTTTCTCAAAGCATGTCCCTGGGGAAGTGTGACTCTCTTAGGACTTTCAAGAGGCCCCTTATAAACAAGATGCATCTTTTCCAACTGCACATCCATCTGAGCAAAATGGCCACTTTCTCTGGCTCTTATTGACTCATCTTTCAAAGGGGAATGCAGTTCTCCACCCACAAGCACTGCCTCACTTCTGCCTTTATTCTCCTAATTCTCATGTTGGATTCGTCCTCCGGTTTTATGGATCCCCGGAGCAGCTCTGACCTAAAGCTAGTGCCGTCAAGTACCGTGCGTGAAGCTAGACCAGCCCGGCCCGTGGTCTGAGCAGAGCCGACATCAGAGTTCCTGGCAGCCCGACCTTCCTGGGGCTGATACAGGAAACCAACCCTGACTCGATTCTGTGGGCACCTGGCGGTCAGCGCACCTGAGAGGAGCGAGGTGGACCTGAAGACCTCCGTGAGCGAGCCGGTGGAGTTCCCCACGATGTCCACCAGGAGGGCGGTGAAGTCTGCAACAGACGGAGGAAGCACTTGATCGCTGGTTCACGGACTGAGGGTAAAATTGTTGCAGTGGGTTTTCCAGAGTACTTTTGACAAGCTTAATTTGGTTCAGAGTTGTAAGTAATATTAATGATCACATCGAGAAAACCTACTAATCTAAAACAAAAGCAAAAGGTCATCTATAAGCTGGTGTGAAACTTTAGGTCCCAGCTTTTTCTTCTATCTCCCTCTCCCTATTGTCATTCTCCACCATCCCTAAAGAGCCACAAAAGGCTGCATTGTTGAAAAATATTTTTCCTTCATCATTTCATCTGATTATTTTAAAATAATAAACCCACATAATAGGAAGCCATCCACCTATACATAATTATTGGAATTTTAAAATGCAATATCAAATTTAGTAGTGGGATATACACTACAAACTATGACAAGGGATAGGTCCTTTATAATATCACCAGGAATTTCTCTTTTGGCCCGCTTTGTTCAGAAGGGTGATAGAAAAGTCTGGGAAATTTTTCTAACATTTCATGTGGTAGAATTTTGGGAACTTTCTCTCTGAACAAGATTTGGTTATGACTGTTGCCCACATGGTGGGCATCACTGACCACTGACCAATGACAAGGAAAAATTCTATATCTACTGATCAAACAGCTGCTGCCTCCTTCTCTACTTATTTGTGGCTTTCTGGGACCCAACACACTCTTGCCTACCAAAGCCAGGGGGGAATATTATTCTAAGAGCCTCAATGTTTGTCTAAGAAATCTACCCACCTGATAGGTCATTGGATCGATTATTGAGACAGTAGCAGAATCTTGTGGGGAATTTGGCCGGGTCCACTGTCTTCAGGTTAGAAACTGTGGCGAAAAGGATTTGCACAGCGATCCTGATGCCTAAGTCACCCTGTAGGCCCCCATCCCCATGAGGAAGAGCCAGCCTGTACTCACTGTTGTAGATGGTCACGGAAACCTTGTGGAAGGCGAAGGAGCTGTAGGAGGTGATACTCAGCAGGGAGAAGAACAGTCTGCTCTCTGTGCAAAGGCAGGGAGGAAGGAGACGGACACCAAATGCCTGCTAACGAGGCAGTAAAAAACGATACTACAAGCAAGGAAGCAGGTAGTGGAATGAGTAGTATTATAATCATAATGACCAAAAAAAACCCACCAAAATGACAAAGGTTAAAAATACAGCCGGGCATAGTGGCTCATGCCTGTAATCTCAGCACTTGGGAGGCAGAGGCAGGAAGATTGCTGAGTTAGAGGCTTGCCTGGGCTACATAGTGAGCTCAGAGACAGCCTGAACTACCAGGTGAGACCTTGTCTCAAACAAACATCTCTAGTGACCCTTTTTGGTGTTGGTCAGTACCACGTGGGGACGGGGCTACCGTGGCTGAACCTTTGGGTCTTGGTGGTTACAATCCCTCTGGAGCCCATTCTGCCTCAGCTTCCTGGGAACAGCCCCGTGGAGACCCTGATGCGTACGCTAGGTGGAGCCTAGGCCCCGTGCTTCCTCAGCTCTGAGAGAAGGGGGTGTGCATCAAAGCCTGGGCACCCACTACTCAGTTTGCCCCTGTCTCTTACCACACAGCAGGTTTGGGAAGCTTTGAGCTGGATCTGGGCTCAGGCTAAACTGACCTGAAGTCCAGGCTAAACAGCAATGGGATGTTTCAATTTATGCGTGTGAGACGGGGGACTAACAGCGCCACCTGCGGGACGCACACCAGGATTAAATAAGGTCTCCCAGAGTCTGCCCCTGGGAGGTCTGAGCCTTGGCTAGGGGTCTCTGTCCCACCTACAGGGCCTGGTGTAGAGCTGTGCAGAGGACAAAGCAGGGCTAACAGGAGTGCAGGAGTCCTGCCAGGTCACCTGCCGCTCCCGGCTCTCCCCCGTCCTCGCAGTAACTGGATCTCTCCTGGTTTACCAGAACCCCCAAAGGCAGCCCCAGCGATGGCAGCTCTCCAGCGAGCCGTGGGACGGGGCTTGTGTCCGAGACTCCAGGCACTGAGATGTGGTGGAGCTAAGTGGGTGGGTACAAAGCCACCACGTAGAGATGCACAGCTTGTATCTCGCACAACCCTCGGGAATGCCGTCCACATAGACCTTCGTGTCACAGCATTTCTCTGGCCCTTTATTCTGTGCAGGGCTTGTTATGCTCGTTGCTTTTTGTTAACCTTCCACATATTAAAATTTGAGCTCTCCCGGGACGGGGATTTTCATCAGGCCTACTCATTTTTTCACCCCCGTGCCAAAATAGCACCTGGCACATGATGAATATTCATCTCTAAATATTTGTTGGACCAGGTAGGGTATAAATAGTGTGGGAAACGAGGATGCATGTTGTGAATTAGTCATAGTTTGCCATCATTTTGGAAAGAATTACTTCTACCTTCTGACTTGGTTAGAATATATTCAAATTCATTATTTGCTACACAGAAATTGTTTTACTAGAAGCTAAAAGGGCAAGGAGATTGGAATGATACTGTAAAGACTTTGTAGGACTCTATTTAAAGAGAAAAAAGACAAAAATTCAGATAGGAGTGCAGTGCCGGGGGTTGAACTCAGCCTCTGTGCTTGTTAGGCTCAGCACCATTTGAACTAAATCCCTGGGCCTCCCAGGGTTATATTAAGTTAATGAGTGATTACTGTTGGTTTGTGTCAAAAGACCGGGGATTACACCACTGCCCAGTGAGCATATTTAGAGTGTGGTTTGCTTTGGGGATGCTCCTGGACCTCCTGCTTCACCCTGATCTTTCAGTTTCCCGGTGGGTGAGGTAGGAGCATGTACTCTCTACCCTCAACTTTGAGAAAATGAGACACAGAAGAGAGACACGTCCCGGCTGGGTCACAGGCAGGTCCAGCAGAGAAGCTGGTGCAGGAACAGGACAGGCCTGCGTGGTGCCGACAGTGCTCACCTTTCAAAGCTCTGTTCAGCATCCTGTTCACGAGCTCCGTCAGGTTAAGTGCAGACAGATCCGCAGACCTTGCAGGCAACTCTGAAAGAGATCCCAGGATGGGGCTGGCTGCAGGCTTTTCCAGGCAGCAGAAGGTTTCTCCTATCCATGTCTGGGCAGATAACCTTCCTCCTCGGACGTGTGTGGAACACATACCGAGTGTCAGGCACAAGAACTCTGAGACAAGAGCAGCTCCTGTCAGGAACTTAGGAGGCGAGAGCCAGGCACGTGTGCAGTGATGGGGATAGCTCTCATTTCAGTGGCTGTGTTCCCTCTGCATCTGGAGAGAGCGGAGGGCGGTTGGTGGGAAGTTGCGAGTCTCACAGGGGTTCTCTACCGCTCTGAAAGGAGTAGCCAGTACGCGGCTGGGCATTGTCCCCTGGGAAGAGGTTGGCAAAATTCCACAATTCCAGTGTTTGGGCTCCATTCTATATGGCCTGGATTATGACCATACATCACTTCGGAAAAAAACAGAATCTCCTCCGGCATTGGTAGAGTACAGCCTTGGGTGGAGAGACTGCTGGGTTCAGACTGCCCTCTTCTAGCTTCTCCTTGAAGAGTTAGAAAGAATGGGCGATGAGGTGGAAATAGCAGTTGATCTTTCTATATTTTTATAAGCATCTTTTAAAAAACTTTTGCTTTTTGTTCCGATCATAATTTGAGGGATGATATCATCCTTGCCGAGGTGATCGGGAACAGATGTCCAGGACAGCAAGGGCTTGCTCAGCAGCCCTTCCCCCACGGTGTAGATAGACAGTAAGCCGGGACTCACCTGTGGAAGCAAGCAATGCCAGCCCTTCCTCCTTCTTCTCTTCCCTAAGGACAGAGCCTAGAAAGGGAGACGTTTCCATGAGAGACATGTAAGTCCCCATCCGAGCTCTGGGAGCTGGGACAGCTTTGCAGGCTCTGAGGCCCAGCAGCGTAGGATTGCTGGGGGACACTGAGGAAGGCAGGGGGCCCAGGATCCTCCCGATCTCTCACCTCACCTCCAGATTGTGATGGCCCCCGAGTGGGTGCTCCCTAGATACCCACACTGTGATGGCTGCGAAAGCTGATTACAGTGCAGAGTCTTTAATCTACACACTCTTCAGTTTGACCGGGAAACAGAGGCTCAGGCCAAAGAGACAACTCATGTAACTTTGTCCAACCCGGTAGGGGTAACCACAGGTTGAGAACCTGTATCCTAGAACCAGAGAATTAGCCCTTCCAGAGCCTCGGGTCCCTTGCCTACCACGCTTATCAAGCTGCTAGCTATCAGATCAGAAATGTCAGAGACAAGTTTAAAATATCAAAGGTATTCATTAGTTCATTCATCCATTCACTCAACAGATACTCATTGAGGGCCTAGCGTCATGCTAGATGTTGGCACGAACGAACAGATTTACCAGGAATGATCTACTTTCCATGCAGAGCTTCTTGTCTGTGCCTTCAGCAGAAGAGTCATAGGGAATAATTGGGGGCGTCCCCAACATTGAGAAGCTGAGGTGCCATGAGCACTTGTGTCAGGGAAGCCACCTGGCCTAGGGGTGGAGAAAATCTCCTCCTGGACTCAGTTATCTTGAGTGTGAGGAGGTATAATCACCTGCACCTGGAGCCATGACTGCTGCTGTGGCTGGATTCATGTGCATCCAGGTGGAGAAGAACTTTGTGGCCATCTTATAGAAGGAAGGACCAAGGGGCAGAGAGTCTCGAGAGAGCCCTGGACATTCCAGAGCAGGTCAACGCTTGGGGCTGGAGGACTTACCTGTTGGAACAAGGAAAGCCTTGTCTTCTTCCTTCTTAACACCTTTGAGTCCAGACAACACTGGAATAAAAATCCTCATCAGTCTAATGTATCCTGGGAGTGCAGCTCACACAACTCACAACACTCTCAAATACCACCTTTCACAATGCTCCCTTAAAGGGAGAGGAAACTAAATCCCAGAAAAGTTAAGAGATGTATGTAAATCTGGGGTAGAGGCTGGGGTGAAACTGAAACAGAGCCCTCATCTTCCCTGTTCCTGTTCCTTTCTCCTGCTCTTGACATTTCCTGTCATTTTATGGAGGTAAGAACACTTAATGTTCTTCACTAATCTTTAAGTGCACAGTGTAATTCTCTTATCTATAGGCACCATGCTGCGCATCCCATCTCTAGAACCTGTTCATTTTGCAAAACTGAAACTTTATGCCAGTAAAACAACAAACTCTCCATTTCCTCTCCCTATATCCTGGCGACCACCTTTCCATTCTCTGTGTGTAAGACCTTGACCTGCTTAGACACCTTATGTACTTGAGACCATGCAGGATTGGGCCTGCAGGGCTTAGCTTCTTACATTTAGCATGATGTCCTCCATATGTTCAAAATGGTAGAGTGTGTGTGTGTGGGGGGGGTGTAGCATTTTCTTTATCTCATCATCTACTGATGCATGTTTCATTTGTTGTTATACTTTGTGTCTAGATGTCCCTCCAAAGCTCATGTGGCGTTGTGAGGGGTGTCTGAATCTAGAGTTTGTGATGCTGGGATTAAGGGCATGTGATTATTAAACCTTTACACTGTTTGGTTTGGCAACACCCTAATCCCAGGAGTCTGAATAAGATAAAAAAGACAAAAAGACACTGTTAAGACCCCTTGTTGCTTTTGCTGTCTTCTGCTGCCATGTGCTAACCCGCCTTGGAGCCAGCCAATTATGGACTAAAACCTCTACCAACTGTGAGCTAAATAAAAACCTCCTCCTCTAACCTTAGGGGTCAGGTATCTTGTTT
The DNA here is from genome assembly GCA_004025085.1 of Thryonomys swinderianus. Classification (NCBI taxonomy): domain Eukaryota; kingdom Metazoa; phylum Chordata; class Mammalia; order Rodentia; family Thryonomyidae; genus Thryonomys; species Thryonomys swinderianus. Next base: position 30,126 of record PVIC010014072.1, read on the forward strand.
CAGCAAGGAGAAAAATGTAACTAAGTCATCTGTCATCTCTGCTGTTCAAGTATTCTGTTGAAACTTGGGTCAAGTCGGCTGTTGCTTGCTTAATCCAACTTGACCTTTTACAAACTATCAAGGTTTGTGGTTAAATGTCAGAAATTTGAGGGTTACAGGGAGGTGGGGGCTATGAATCCCCTAATGTATAATAAGGTTGCTGGAGGCAGAAGGGTTGCAGTACAACAGGAGAAAGTTTGCAATAGAGGTAAATCATGCAGCTGGCCCAAATCTCTCCAAGAACCTGTTCTGTGGTTAGGGAGAGAGAGAGCCCAGCTCACCCAGCACTTGCAGTGGCACCGAACCTCTCTGCCCACCCTGCAGCAGCCAGTCTGAGATCCAAGGGAGGTATCACTGGCCTTGTGGGCTATTGCCAGGCAGCAGAGCCCTCCCCGCTGGTGACGTATAGGTTGACCTGTATTCCAGACCTCTATCTGCAGGGTTTGGGGCTTGTGGGATTCTTACACCTTTCAACACAATGGTGGACACAGGCTAGTTTTTCTGACCAAGCATCGTTCTTGAACAGCACTCCTTTGACCATAGAAAAATTATTTTTACCACCTCCTTTTAAAAATGACAAATTGTTGGGTAAACTTGGTAAGAATATTTGAAATGTAAACTAAACACGTCTTAAACAAATACCCCTCATTTATAGGAACATTGTATAGGAACATTTTTCAAATAAATTGTTAGGTTGTACAAAATCATTGTTTTATTTATGGATAAAAAAATCTTTAAAATAGGGGCACTTGACTCTTTATTTCTCCACACTTAGCATTTTATGCCTTTTATCCTTTATCATTCTAGTTCAGGAATTGTGCTCATTTAAAGGGAAGAAACTTGGAATCTCAGACACTGCAAGAATTTATGGGAAATTATTCTACTTATACACAAATATTGGTACAATTGCCATTCTCAGGGAAAGAGAGATGCTTGCCTGGGAGAGCATGTTTACCCTATATGCTTTTATATACCTTTCACTATTTGAATAATGTGAGTGTTCCAACTAATTAAAAACACAATTTAGAAAATAAGGATTAGCTTCCACCCCACCAAAAAGAAGTAGACAAAAGTTATCCTGCCTGTTTACTAAAAATACAATCACAAAAATACAGCCCCTGACCTTCTGTCTTTTACATTACAAAGTAACAGCATGGCCAACTTCATACCATCAAGAAAGGAAAGATGAGAAATTTAGCTCAGTGGTTCGGGCAACTGCCTAGCAAGCACAAGGTTTTGAGTTCAATCCTCAGTAATCACATACCACAATGCCTGATGTGGTGGCTCACACCTGTCATCCCAGCACTTGGGGGCAGAGGTAGGAGAATTGCTGAGTTTGAGGCTAACCTGGGCTACATAGTGAGCTCAGGGCCAGCTGAACTACAAAGTGAGACCCTGTCTCAAAAAAAAAAAAAAAAAGACAAGAAAGGATAAAATGATCACAAATCTGGCAAATACCAATATTTCTCATTGTAATGCCTTCTGTTGACCATAGACTTTTACAGTCTATGTGGATTTAACAAGGTCTCAAGACTCCAAGTATTCAATCAACCATCAAGTAATAAGCAGCTCATAAAAACTATTACTGTGACTGCGAGAGGGTTAGATAGAGCTGCATCTATGGCAGAGATGGTTAGATTTAGAGAAGTTGAGAAATTCACCCCAAAACAGTGAGCTACAAGAGATGACCTACTCGTTTACCTGTTATACTGGCCGGTAGGAAGCTCATTCCCTTTTCCTTCTCGGCTTCTCCTTTAATGCCAGACACTAAAGTAAAATAGGTTTCATCAGAGAAGCTGTAACTCAAACATGCAATCAGAGAGTTTAATCCAAATAACCTCTTACGGATGATCTGTGATTTGTTTAAAATCTTCCTTAGATGGCTGATTCATTCAATCTTTCACCACTTAGTACTTACTGAAGATCTAAGGTAACACTAGGCACTGACAGTGTCATGAGCGCCACAGCCTACTGGGTGTTGTGGGGGTTGGGGAGGAAGACATAACACAGTGTATAGAGGGATAAAGTACAAACCATGTCACATACTTGCTTCCCAAAGACAGGCACTGTGAGGGAGGTAACATGGAGGCCCATCTCGTCTTGGGAATCTGGAAGTCCTCCCTGGAAGGGGCTGCTGAGCTGTACTTAGGAGGATGGACAGTGTTTGGGTAGGATGTGACTAGCTGAAGAGTCTTTGATGTATAGAGACAGGTGTGTGCCCAAGGCCTGCCATCAGCATCACTTTAAGGAACTGGCGGAAGACAGATAAGAAAGGAAGGAGTGGGCACTTGTAGGGGCTGATGGAGGTAAGGAAGGCAGGGTCTTGAGGAGCTCATTTCAGAAGTAAGGAGCCATGGAGTAGCTTTGGGACAAACAGGCAGAGACCACAGTGAAGTAACATCATGAGATTTGAGGAAAGGTCACTGAGGCTGATGGCGAGTGGGTCATGAGTAGGCAAGAGAAGACCCAGAGAGCTGTTTAAGAGCTCCCTCAGTGACCCAGGGAGGAGAGTGCAGTGGCTTGGGCAAGTATGGAAACAGTGGAAGGGAAGAGAATTCTGCGGTGTAATTGAGACTCCACCCCGAAAAGGTCAATGGATAAAATCAGAAATGGGATTTATGATTGCCGTTTTGATCAAATTCATTTCAGGTTCAGGTTGAATGTTGGCTGGTGAGAGTCATAAGAAACAATGACGAGCCAAGCATATCCACAGTATGGAAGAGATGCTTACGGAACTGTAGACCCACCTGTGTTCCACAGGAACAGGGCATATGCGAGGCCCATGCACAGCCTCACTGGAGGCCCACGTAGCAGGAAGTGTGGCATGTTGACCCTCCAGCCACCTGGAAGCACATAGACAAACCACAGAGGAGACAGCCTTCATTGCAAGTGCATCGATGAAGAATATGGTTGAGAACACTACACAGGAAGTCATTAGATTATATGTGTGATACAAATACAGTGCTTATTTCCTTTTTAACCATTACAGTAAAAGACACATCACCATTCACCTCCTCAACTCCTCCCCCTCACTTTGATCACACTTATCCCATCATTCTTTCTACTTTCTGATGCAATTTTAGAAGTCTCCTTTCATCAGTATCTTTAGTTGCACTGTCCTGGCTGCTTTGGTGACCTGAATTGATTCAAAACATTTATCTTTCATGATCATTTTGACTGTGAGGAAGAGCTACAAGTCATATGGTACCAGATCAAATGAATGAGATAGACCAGGGCAGCCTGTAATGTTATGCGGGGCTGCCTTTCGGTGGGATGAGAAGGTTTCGTACTAACTAAAATAGATCAGGTTATGCTGAGATGGTAGATTAATCTCGACATCACTTTGGCTTACAGCAACAACAAAGCTGTTTCTTGTTTACGGTCCATACTTACTGTAAGTGATTAGATCAAGAGCTCTTGCCGCATACATTTTTGGGGCGGAGCCCTTGTTAGTGGAGTTGGTTCTACCTGGTAGATCTTCACGGAGTAGCCCGTACTATGTGTCCTATTAGCCACTGAGTCACTGTGGCAGCGGAAAGGAGAGAGGTGCAGGATCAGGCGACAGCTCTCGAGCTCTGTGGTGGGGCATGACACGCTCATTCTCCGTGGCTGTGCCCGAGCTAGGCCTCTGACCCCTCAGCACCGGGAAGACCTGAGAATCTGGGAGAGGGCCGTGCACGAACACGGAGCCTTAGTGTCTCTTCCTGGGTTTTCTCTCTGGATGGACAGTACGGTCCAGAAACAGCCTCACCCAGAAGGGTGTTTGAAAGCTCGTGGGTCTCTGTAGCTCTGCTGGGGAGCCATCCTGCCGGGCATTTGCTGTGCAGAATTGCTGTGCACTCGCAGCTGCAGAGCTGAGCCTCATGGCATAACGGTGGGCCTTGACTGAGCCCGCTGCTGTCGCCTAGAACTTTGTCCGGCGCGAATTAGCTCTTGACGACTCCACAGTCTCTCCAGGTGGTGTGGGCATCACACCCGTTTAGCACACAGGGTGCCCAGTCTTAACTGGAGAGACCAGAAATTTGCTTTTGGTAGAATACGGCATAAATCTTGAAAGTGACTTGGGAGGGGAAGAAAAATGAAGAGTGTGCGCTGGGGCTTAGGAAAGATGTTTGAGGAATTGTGCATCTGCGTGGAAAATTGTGTCTGGGGAGGTTTTGCTCCGTTAGGAACGGAAAGCCTCTGTGGGGCTTTCGGAACTAGCTCAGCGAATGTCTTAATAGGTTCTTAATGATTACTATGCACCTCACTGGTGTTTTTCTAACTGCCTCCAAGACAAAGATGGGGCTTACGAAGGAGCAAGAAGAAGAAGGAGTCTCCGTGGAGTTTTCTTAATCACAGAAATCTTTTTTTTTTTTTTTCTTTTTGAGACAGGGTCTCGCGTTGTAGTTCAGGCTGGCCCTGAGCTCACTATGGTGCCCAGGCAAGCCGCCGCGAACTCAGCAATCCTCCTGTCTCTGCCTCCCGAGTGCTGGGATTACAGGCGTGAGCCACCACGCCCGGCACTGTGGTATGCAGTATTGATTGTTGGTGGGCGTGTCTCCACGCCCAGCATTATATGTGGTTACCGGGGATCGAACTCAGGTCCTTGCGCTTGCGAGGCAGGCGCCGGAACCACTGAGCTAACCCTCCGGCCCCACAGAAATCTTTTTACTGTCTGAATCTTGGTTGTCATTATCTGTGAAGTAGTAGGAAGAGGAGCTAACTCACAAGGTCTTAGTGAAGATTTACGATAATGAACCCACACCGCTTAACCCCGGGTCTGGCGCACCAGGCATCCCAGTCAGTTTTGGAAGGCCTTAACAGACTACTGCTGGCTGGGTTTATGTAGAACGTACGTTTATTTCTCACACTACTGGAGCCTGGACATTCGAAGGTTGAGGTGCTGGCGTCTGTGTGGGCCTGCGTACTGCACGCTCCCCAGGCGAGGGCAGGGAGGCAGGAGGGCCCAGACCCAGGCCGAGAGCTCTGCTCGCACAGGTTTAACCTGGTCACCACGGCAGGCCCTGTGACCGGTTCTCCTCGCCAGCGCAGCCGCCTGTCCTGCCACCACGCCGTTCCACTTGGATTAAGGCTCCAGCTCGTGAGTTTTTAGGCACAGATTCAAACCAGAGAACACCAGGGGTCGCCCTCAGGCTGCTGACACAGGAATGGATGCACCCCTGACTTTCCTTTCGGTTGTTCAGTCACTTGAGAGAGACAGATGCGGGTCCACCTCGCTCTTACGGAAGAGCAGGGAGGCAGAGTCAGAGAGAGAAACAGAGAAGCAGAAAGAAGAGGCTGGTGAGCCAGGACCTGGCGTTCTCCTCAGCAAAGGGGCAGCGGGCGGGTACCCTGTCAAGGTATGCCCAGGTTCCTTCGCTGGCACCACAGTCACAGAGGAAGCATCACCTCCCCTTTCTGAGCTGTGGCTGGGAAATGGACACTCAGGGTACCTGAAAGCTGTTCCCTGAGGCTCATGTAAGATCATGACATACATTACGTCACGTGGTACCCCGAACAGAGCTCGTACTCGGGAAGCTCAAGTCCTCTCTCATTCTCTTGTCCTTTCTTTCTTTTCCCTTCTCCTCTCCTTCCTCTTCTGGATCCGTTCCGGGGCTCAGGACCATAGCAAGGTGCTGAGCAGCCCATGGCAAGAACAAATATAAACTATAGTTGAAAAAGTATTTATATCTATCTTTACAATGGATATAAATTCCTGTTTTGATGTCTGTTTCATTACAGTAACCACGCTCTTCCACTCACATGCTACAGATATTATTCTGAAACTACATTTTTGATTGAATTTCAGATTGTAGTTCTTTGCCAGTGGTTCCAATTGTCTGTCTGGAGTAAGTTTGGATCTAGCAAATATAGACAGATGGCATCCAGTTCACTGTTAACTTGAGGTAGACGATAAATAATATTTTAATATATCTCACTTGAGTCAACCTGGCCTGGAGAATCAGAGAGTTTTATTGAAGAGTTCACATGGCTTGTGCCAGCAGACCGGCTAGACATGGCCTCTTGGGAGCTGGGATTTCTGGTCTCCCTGGCATCCCTGTCTTGGAAGATCGGAGCATCACGGGCAGTCCAGGACAGGGGAGGAAGTAAGTAGACACACTTGAATCCTGTACTGGCCACTGGGTCTACTTAGACCTTCATTTACTCAGAACAGCAAAGTCAGGTGTACAGCACAGCAGGACCTATGGCACAGCTGTCGCAAGCACTGTCTCTGGGTTCTCACTACTTGGGTTGGGTTAACGGCTGTGCCATTCGCCAGCTCTCTCTGGGTCTTGGTTTGCCCATTTGAAGCTGTCACAAGGACTACAGCATGTTGTAAGTGTAAAGGAAAATGGCCAGTGGCAGACCAGAGTGAGTGCTCTGTGACTAACAAATAAATAAAAGCGATGGTACTTATTAAGAGATGGTATCCAAGTAGAAAGGCAAGACAGTGTTGTCCAGCGCTGGAGTTAAACTCCTCAAAGGTATATGCTATGAAGACCGGATCTGCTGTCCAGAAATTTCCCCTAAAATGGAGTCACTATTTCACTGCGTCTCCCTGGCCGCCAAGTGTTGCTTCCCCAGAGGCTCTCGCAGGGCAGTGTGTCAGGCAGTGCCTGACAATGGTGAGGTACCGAGGCATCAGAACAAACCACCCCAGAACCCAGAATTTCGGAATATAGATTAGTTAGAGCTGAAGGCCACAGATGCAGAAAGAAGTCTTCTGAGGTTCCTCTGTGCAGAAAAATTTCCAAGAAATGAAGACTGCTGTTAATCCCTTCTCCCAGGGGAGTTTCAGAGCCTTGAAGAAGCCGGGCAGTTGGCAGGAAGCTGGGCCCACACAAATCAATCTACACAAGACAATCCTTATCTCCTGTTAGCTTCCCAGCGTATGTACTTTCCCCCAGGTC